>JAVCKT010004054.1:0-10175 GCA_032273925.1 Rhynchotus rufescens
AAATGCCGAAATATTTCTCCAGTATTATATTTCCATCTCCCTTTGCTGTTTCTTCTATCCAGCTCACTTGAATTTTGGGACAAGTTTCTTATAATCTGTTCAATGTAGAGGTGATACATAATTATAAATAATACATTGCATAGCTATCACATAATAACTGCATCTCTTATTTCATATTAAAAAATTAATGTTCTCTCAAGTACACTTAAAATTATCCAATTCTTTTGTGTAACGTGTATTTTGTCTGTCTTGTATCTTTTTGCACCACACATTCATATAAATTTTAGGTGTGTGATTTTTTTATTAAAATTTAGGTGTGTGATATATTGAAGCTATACTTCCTTAAAAGTTAAAGATATTTGGTTTCTAAAATATATTTAACAAAAAGATGTGGCCTTCCTTGTATTTTAACCAGATTTATGAATTCCTGCAGATATAAAAATGTCATGAGGAATGGATGAAGAATGCTGTTACATATACATAGTTTATCTATACTTTTTAGGACAGTATATCAAAGAAATCCAACTCCTTGGTATATAACCCTGAACAGTCCAACTCTCCATTAAATTTTTGTAAAACTGCAGAGATTTTTTCTTGTAGGTATCATTAGATGTCAGCTATTTGAATAGGATGAAGTCTGATAAGAAGGTGATTGATTCAGTCTTCTAGATAAGCTACACTACAATTAATGTATTAGCCATTACTGAAATAGGAAGAAATTTTAGGTTTACTGATTGGATGATTCCACTAATCCTAAACAAATGAAGATATAACACTGGCACAGAGCTGATTATCCGTGGTACAGCATATTGATTTATAATGAAAAGCTCAAGGTGACACTCGAACTACTTAAAACTATTACAAAATACGCTTTAAATTTAGGTTAGAAAAGTCATGCAGGTAAAATAAATACAGAGAAATTAGTACAAAAATTTTGGATAACTATAAAAAAGTATTATTTACAATTTGAGTTATGGTGGCAACCAAGGCACTCGGCCAGCTTTCCACATTGCTGGGCAATCGATGAACAAGAAAAAAGGAAACTCTGTCCCTAGCAGTTGACCAATTAATATCATAAAAGATATACGTACTTCTCCTCAATATCATCAGAACCATGAATTCTTCTTAGAAGGCAATAGATGTTTTAATCTAAATTAGAGTGCATTTTCTGTGAGAAAAACTAGTATTCATCATTCAGGTTGTTTCTACTGTCAATAATACTTACATAGCAGTTTTCAACTTCAAATTGCTTTATGAACACTAGGTAATAAGCCTCCTAATGCATCATAAAGTTACTTTTAGGCAGTTGAGTATTTGTTTTCCTCCTAACTCTCCGAGGAGAAGGTTTGGTGTCAGAAAGGTTATCAGTTTTGGTTTCAGTTGCTGTTTGGTTTTCTAAGCTATATAACTTGAACTAAAACTCGATCTTACCTCTTCACACAAAATTCCTGTGGTTTAATCCACTGGCATCTTCCAGTCCTTTCACAAGAAGAGGTAGATTTTAACTTGTCCCACTTATAATAATCCTTTTTTATCAGGGAAAAATGGCAAGATACGCAGACTGAGTTAACGTACAAAAAAAAAAATGAAGTCACTCCATGATTCCATTGGATCTGACAGAATATGTAGCGGGTACAGAGTGAGATGTACCGAGGAATAAGGAAAGCAGAATTAAGTTCTAATCATCAAATTGAACCCATAAATCCCAAGCAATTTTGATATTTTGGGAATAATAATAAAAATAGTAATTTGGAAGTAAGGCTAAAGGGACAGACCACCAAATTATTTTTTCAGTTAATCACAGCTAAGTGATTCTGAGGAGCATCAGTCATTTTTCAAATTCCTTTTTGCATCCACCCATCTACATTTCTTTACACCATATAATATTTCCTTTGCATGAAAATACTGTTCTTTTCAGTTAGACACAAAACCTTTCATGTTTCACAAGCTACATGTACACGTGCTTTTTTGCTTTGATGCAGACAAATGCAGTCAGGATTCTCCAAGCTGACAAGTATGATCCTTGTTACATTTGATCAGTTTGATCAAATGATTTGGGCAATGATCAGTTGCTCCTGATTTATGTAGTTTCATTGGTTTAACTGCACTCCAAGATGAGCTTCATCTACAGCACAAGCTTAGTACATCACAAGCAGAGGCAGAGCTTCTTTATGCTTTGTATGATAAGATTCAGCTGCCCAAATTCTTCAGAGTTTGCCCCAACTTTTCACTGTTTATGAACTCTTACACATATCTCCTGTCCCCTCGGTGAAGGATAAATTCAGCACACTTCCCTCTCCTTCCTTGGGGCTCCTCCCAGACTCTCCACGTGCTACAGGCTGTTTCTACACTGCTCAGGATGTGGTTTTGGGAACATGACCCACTGTAAGCAGAATTCCTCCCGAAAGACCCAGGCTGTTTCCCATCTTCCAGTGCAATGGTGCATGTTCCTAGTGCCCTACCACTCCTTCCTCGGGAATGCTGGAAGTCGCATTCCGGAGGTGGGAATGGATGCTCAAAAGATACAGCTGGTTGTTTCAGCGACTGCACCAACGCATTCTGATTTGAAACATCTTTCATTCCTAAAATTTTATGTAAAATGTTCACAAGTTGTCAAAGAAGCCACAATCTCCTATATTCCAGGATTTTCTAGTTAAGTCAGAAGCATCAGCTAAGACAATATTAAGACACAGACTTTCTTCCTACTAACCTCTCATATGCTTTGCTAATTATTATACTTTGGCATATTCAGAGAAACAGAAGAAAGATTTAGATGACTTAATGTATTCTCTCCTAGCTCATAAATCCACTGTAGAGTCAACAAATATAAGTATTTAAATTTCTTCAATCCCTACTTTGAAATACACACAAAGAACTTTTTTTTCTTTTGTTTTTTTGTCCTTCCTCCAGTATTTTTTTTTTTTTTGGCATAAACAAACAGAAAGGTTAATGTTTACATCAGTCATAAACCTTTTTCTTGAATATTCTGAGGAAACATTATCAAGCTTAAGAGGTTGCAAAAAGTTCATCAATAACCTTTTTTTGTTCACAAGCTGTTTTTCAGAAGTGCTTCAAAAATGTACTATTTTCGCACAAAAAAGTACTATCCTTTCTTAATATGGTTCTACAGGAAATGAAAACGTGTTTATGCTTTTAAAATTTGTGAGAATTGTTAAGTGTGAGTTCAATTTAAGAAAAAGACTGAAACTTATTAAAAATTCAAAGCCAGTTCTTCCAAATATTGATAGCCTGCATTGTGCTGGCTACTTTAAAATAATAAATGTAGTTGTCGGTGAAAAAATCTATTAAGGTAAATAAGTGTTTTCAAGAAATATATTTGAGTGAGTTTACCTTTTCTTACCTTTCTGGCAAAATCTAGTACAGCAGATGTAGGAAAGCAATCATGTTTCACTTGGAACATTAAAAATTAAATCTCTTTAAGTTCTCGTGTCCTTAACTTTCATTTATGCAAACTGCCTGCAACTGAAGAATGTTTTTGAAAGACTACATTGATCATCTTTTCTTATGGCCAAGAAGCTGTTTGTAATAAAGTATGAGAAAGCAAACAGTTAGCAAAAGCAAATTTTGACTTTAGCAAGGTCCTGGAAAGCAAGGAAAACTCAGGAGAATTTGACATCCTCACTTTTACTGTTTCCAAAGAGGAAAAATAAACAGGGCAGGAAGTTGAGAGGTCAGAAAGCAGGGAGCACCTGATGCAGGACTACATTTACCTCGCTGTGTGTTGGTAGAACATGGAGTACTGACAGTGACCTAGAGGATGTGACTAAGATATAAGCATCAAAAATTAGCCCTTCCTCAGAACAGCATCCCATAAATGCTAACTCAGATACTGAGTGATCCCTATCTCCACGCAGTTAAGGAAAATTACCTCTAACTTGGCAACTTGAACTTATCTGCAATAAGCTCAGGGACAGATTAAATCGCAGATGTTTTGATTTAGCACACCTGACAGAGACACTCCGGATTTGCAGGTCTTTACCTGGATGTGGAAGGTATTAGTTGTTCTTGGCAAAGCGTTCACCTTACCGTACACTCCATATGGAGAGCTGGAAGTCCTTCAATAACCAGCAACTGGCCAAACATAATATTCCTCTATGAAAAGCCACAAAGCCACACTCAAAATACAACTGCTACTTTCATTTTGTACTTTTTATCCCCTCCCTGCTACCTACTTGAAGTACGTATATCTTGCAGGCAATATTGCGGTTTATGATACCTAAGCTTCACATATCTACACATATACAATGTCTAAAATTTTCAAATTTCCCAAGCAAATTGCAAGAGAGAAAAGGGAAGCAGTAACTCAGAAAACAAGGTAAAAGGACCCAAGATGGGGTGTATGCAGCTCTGCCAGAAGTCCCGGTGCGGCACGAACTGCACGGCTGATTTTCACCTTGCACAAGCCACAGTGGGCTGGGCATCCAGGCCACTGAAATCAGTGGGCGGCAGAAGTCCTTGCACATTCTCGATAGAGAGATGTCAGGCTGAACGCTGCAAGCCCTCCTGCTCAAGCAGGAGAGATAGGAAAGAGAGAGAAGGCAGAGGCCACACAAGGATCATCGCCCAGTGCTCAGGCATGCTGCCAATACGGACTTTGCGGGGGCTTTTCAGCCATTGCTACAGGCAGTCAAAAGTGCAGCCAAACTACTGGAATTAAGAGAGACAGCTCTTAAACACTGGGCCAATGCAACCTCAGCCATGAATAATTAGAAGCGTGAAAGGAAATTTGTTCTTTTTCTTATACCATTTCATGAAAAACTATGATCACCCACTGTCAAAGGCAGGACACAGACCCAGCCAGGCCTCTGGGCTGATCTAGTACTGTTTTATTCCTGTTTTCAGCTCAAAATACACAAAGCATTTACAAATGCGTGCGTATGTTTTTAGAGCCACAAACTGGTAAAAGCAAATCTTCCAGAAGGTTTAAACTAGTTCATAAGGGTAGAAACCAGTCCAAGGATGTGCAGAACCCTTTGTCAACATGCAACAACGTTCATCTCCTCAGAAGTGGTCAGCAGGCTTCACCACGGCCAGAGGAGATGCTGGACACACAGGATGTAGGGGCTGGGTGGTGGCCAGAGGGGCATCTCTGCTGCACAGAACATTGTTCATCTCAGAGGAAAAGAGAGGAGAGAAGAAGAGGGGAGGGGAGAGAACTTGCTGTAACTACATACAACAAATATTACAGTTGCTTTATCCTAGAGTATCATATAGTGATATCAAGTCCACTTCACCTACCATAAGAAACACCTGAGCTAAGCCTTGCTGCTATTTAATATCTACATAATTTATTCCTCAGTATGTCTGTAAGTTAATTGCTTAACTAATTTTTAGGTAAACTAAAAGCTAAAATTTTGCTTTCCTCCTGTTTTTCATTTCAAAATCACTGCATAGGAAAACTTCCTGTGATCTTCTATGTGGCAATGTTAAATAATGGGATAGTGAGCTTTTCTTCTTTTACCAGAATAGTAAAATCACTAAAAAATCAGTTTCATAATGATCAAGATTATTAACATGTATCGACTTAGTAAATAAATTTAACTGAAAAAAAAAAAGGTGAACGTGAAAGGTGGGTTAAATTCTTCTGAAAGAAAACTTCCTATTCTGGAGATACCGTAATAAAATCTTTCATTTCAGAAATGCTGAAATGCTTTGTGCTGACATTTCCAAAATGAGTCTTCTGAGTTTTCAGTTCACTGTGGAATTTATTCATTCAAAACAGAACCCTAATTTTATTTACTTATGTAAGTTATTGGAGTTCAAGTAAGAGGTCAGAGAGGGACATGTCATCAGAAATTAAAAGAAATATCACCTTTTGGGTTGGACAATCTAGGCCAAAAAATCCACAAGATGTTTAATGCAGCCCCAGGACTGTTTTACAGTCTCTAGCTTATAAAGCCAGCTCTGTATCATATGAAAGGTAATAAAAGCAACCTTAACATAGGGCTTTGAGATCCAGGACATTATGGAAGCTTTAACCATTGACAAGAGGAATGGAAACGTTATAGCCAGGGAAAATTTAAGGAATGTAGGCACCGGAGTAAGATTAAAAAAAAAAAAAAAAAAGGTTAAATGCTTAGATTTAAGAGACAGAAAGGCAGTTGAATATTGCAAGCAGGTTAAGAATTACTTTTACAATGGAAGTGCATTTACTGAGTAACAGAGAATGAGGGGAGATAAAGTAGATGATCTAGCAGAAGCTTCTTCTGCAGGAGTCTGGACTACAGAGAGAGTACCCTCTATTTTTTCTTCGAGGAAAGTAATTACAGCATAAACGGTGATTACAGCAGATGTAAAAGTTTACAGGAGTAATAGCAGTAGTAGTTTTGATTGAAAGATATGTGCAGCAGCAGCAGAGGCGATGCACAAACACGAAGGGCCATCTGCTTGAAGTTCTACCTAACCTTAGGTGTGTCCACAGACACACTACAGATACCCAAGCAGACCACTGCACTGATATGGTGGTCACCTCACCTTCAGTACTTGCATTTATTTAACCCAGTCAGTTTTGCATCCCTATCTCTCACCATTTATTCAGGTCCTTGGTGTGTTAGGCATCAAGATGCAGCTTATTTTCCTAAGCAGCAAAGACATATTTGATTGCAGTGTCTGTAAAAAAATAAGGGAGGGTGATGAAGGAAAGGATTGATGTCCTATTGCCTAAACCAAAGTTCTCCGTAGGCACCAAATCAGAGGATTACTGAGGCTGATAAGAGAGATTCCCACTAGCCTCACTTGAGAATCCTCCAAACAGAAGCTGTTACAAATGAGAAGGGAAAAGGAGCACTGAGGTGACAGATTTGTGACTTGATGTCTTTATTAAGTGTGAAGACGACACCCAGGGCTTGCTCACTCTCAGAAACCTCCCTGTCAAACTGTGAGAAGCAGAGAAAACAACGCGACCACCTTCTACCTCAACAGCAAACCCCAACCTAAAGCCACAAGCTCCGACTGCCCACGAAACAGCATATGTTATAGCTCCTATGGATGATAACCAGTACATAAAAAATGCAGCAGTAAACTGAAGCAGTTAGGTCTAACGCTGTTAAATCTTCACTCTTTGTGTTCACAGAAATTATTTCAGATCCAAACATAATCTGACAGAAGTTTAGAGCATTTGTGCTATCCTAGAGTGAGGCTATCTAAAGAATTAATCTGCTGACCCTAATCATTCTTCAAATTCAAAAACCACGCGGGAAGTAGTGACAACCAGAAGTAAAATGTTAACGTAGCTGCAACCTGCACGACCTTTCTAAGCAGGGGCTGCTACCTGACTGGATGACTTGCTCATTGCTCACCTTTTGCTTTGACTGTTGGAAGGCTACACTTCCACTGTAACTTGTTTCATGAGCTAAATTCTGTATACAGGGGAATTTCATTACAGTTACTCCTTATTCCCCCACAATTCAAAACACAGCTCGCTTTTCTAGTCTGTTCCGAATTCCATTGTAATCACTGAGCCAGCAAGTTCAAAGTCTGACTCTTCTTTTTTCTTAAACAGATATGCTCAAGGCAATGGAATATCTTGTTCTGTAAGAGCCAGCTGTTATCTTAGTCTTCCTCCCAGTAGAGGTTGCTTCTAACACCAACAAGGGATTTTCTACCAGCTCTAATTATTTGATCCCATGGTACTGAATACATCTGAAAGAAAAGCAGAGGGAAAAGGAAGTTTGTTTATTTTAATAGAAGAAGGAATGGTCTGGAGAACGAAGCTCCGGTGAATTTCTAATTCATTTAATTTTCTGGTTGATAGGGTCTCTTTAATTTGACCATCTGTTTATTAGTGTCTGAATATAGATGAAGATGGGGAATATTTTCCTTCTAAAGCAAGGAAATGGGAGTATGCAGAACCTCTAATGGTAACTTCAGTCACATTCTGAGCAAATAAAACGAAGAAACCCATGACGCAGTTCTGTTTACTGCCTTTGCTTTGAATTCTAGACCTCAACCTCACAAACAGCCTCAGTTTCTTCTCTGAAACTTAAACATGCCTTTCTGCTTTGGGGCTTTTGCTCGGACACTATGTAGGACTAAAAATAAGTGAATAATGAGGTAATTTATTTCCAGGGGGCAGGTAAGAGTTTAAATAGGTAAAAGCCTAGATATCAGATCCCTAAATGCAACCTTTTGTAGCCTTGCTTCAGCCCAAAGGCATTTGCCAATCGAGATGCAGGAAATCTCAGAGCAGGCGATCCCGCAGAGGGTTAACATCTGCATGGGTTTTTCTCCTGTTGATCCAGGCTAGCTTCTCTCCAAGACTGCAGCTCATTCCTGAAACTCTCTGTGGGTTTGGGCCACCTTAACCATCAGTAAGTGTCCATATCAACCGATATCAACCCAAAAATTCCTTAAAAGAGAGTAAGGAAGCTTGATTAGCTACATCTGCTGCACAAAGCTAAGTGCTGCCCTTCCCCAATGATTACAGAAGGCACTTAGAGAACCAACTTACAATAGATGCTTAATTTGGCATTTGGCTAAATTTAGGAAAGAAATCAAACACATCACAGCTATTGTTCTTAAACCAAAGATGAATCTGTTTCAGTAAAATTAAATACTACCCTCTCCTTTTTCTTCTTTTGCCATATTTTCTGTTCTTTACATGCAGAAAATCTGTCAAGAATCAAATGTCCAACCAAGGAGACAGAGGAGTCTTAAAACTTTATTCCAATAAAGGAAGAGTCCACCTGGGCATATCCCTGTGCGTGTCTCAAACTACAGGAGGGTGCAGCCTCCTTTTATCCTGATTTCCCAACCAAGGTAGCCTCTCCTTTTCCCCATTGCCCAAGTACTCAGAAGTTACAGACCTCCCGGCCCACCTAACATATGTGGCTCCTTGATATATCCCCCTCCCTGGTCATACATCACATGTCTAATTAAATTGACTTTATGCCTCCCCTGGGTGTGAAAGTTAACATGCATTAGCTCATTACACTTGCACCTGCTCTACTATGGTTCATGCTGCAGTCATTTCTGATAAGGAGCTCTCTGGCCTCCCTTGTTTTCCCCTCCAAGTCAAGTGCATCCAATCACACAGGCATAGCAAGACTGCCCTGCCTGCTCTCCCTAGTCCTGTTTGCCAAAGAATGTGCAGTATTTCACATATTTGTAAAGATAATGTAAATTTGTAAAGGCTCCTTTGTTCCGCTCCTTTACTTGGATTATACAGCCAGCACAACCCTACACAGCTTCCTGGAAATCAGTCAAATCCTGCTGACTCAGCTAAATGAAGGTCAGACCTGGTATTTTGGATCAAAACCCAATGAAATATGAAGTACCCTAACAGGAAGAATAGAGCTTCAGTTATGAGAAGGGCATGTTGCCTTAGTGTCTGTTGATCATTTACTTGCTCCATTTCATGGCAGCAGATAGAGAGGGAGAAGCAAAAGGAAGCATCGCATAGCTGGAGAGTAAGGCTGCAGACCAGCCCTTCAGTAGAAGTGAATAAAAATAAAATCTCTTTTTTAAAAAGCAGAGCATAATTTTATGTGATATTCTAGCCTGCTAGCCAGGGCTAGCAGATGACTACCAAGGTTAATGTGGCTTTCCGTTTCCATAAATCTTTAAAATAAATAGGAATTCACAATACTTCCAAGGCATCATCTGAAACTTTTGGGCATTCACTTTATTAGGCTGTTTTGAAGGGAACTGAGGGGGTCTTTCTATAAAGCAAGTCTCTGAGACAATTTGCTAAACTATTCCTCCTATTCCTCTTTATATTTGCACTGTATATCTACAAAAACAGCTTTTGAACACCAGTCAGTAGCCAATTGCAAATATTCTGAGTTTTGAGAGAAGTCTTTCACACCATGAAGGCAGTTTTTCAATATTAGCCACCTGCTCCACATAAAAGGAAGCCTGCTACTACCACACAGCAGGGAGTGCATGAGCTCCACAAATTAAACAACAAAAAAGATTTTCTAGTAAAACAAATAATTATACTTAGTTTTGCAGGTTGTATCAGTACTTACTGGGTATTCAGCTACAGCATATGAAGCACCAGCCTGTCCCAGATCTTTGTCTAATACAGAGCTTGGTTTTATTAGTGTACACCTTTGTGCAGTGATTCCTAGGGATGATATGCAGATATGGAGTATATCACACTGAACTCCTGAAAGCCCAAAAATCAGAAGAGCACAAAATAACAGAGTATCCAG
>JAVCKT010004055.1:0-10245 GCA_032273925.1 Rhynchotus rufescens
AAAACTATATTAAAGAGAATTAAGCAAGTGTAAAAGCAAAGTATTATGTTACCTGAAAAACACCTTCATGAAGAGTATGCAGTAGCCTCTGCTCCAAATATTCTGTCATCCATAGCTTTGAATGCTCAACAGTTATTCTAAAGTAATTTACCGCAAACAAGTATTTCTAACTTCTTTTATTGAAGTTATGCAGCCACATTTCCATCACCACCTCTGTGAAGATGCAGATGCTACTTTGGTACCTGGATTCTGCATGAAATTAGCCCTCTAACATAGGCTAACATAGGGCATTGCTACCTATGGGTATGAGGGGTTTTGTCAAAATAGTTTGTCTGGTTTCCAGCAAACACTGAGACATGGATTCAGGGTTGTGCAATTTATCTGCAAAGTAGACACAGCTCTCAATAATAGCTCAAAGTGAATGAAAGCAGCTTTTAAGAATGACCGTTTTGGCATACGTTCATTTTGGCATGACGTTCATAGCATACATTGAAGTGTCACCAAAAAAAAGAAGGAAAGAAAAAAGAAGAGATGAACTGAAAAGGCTGGGGAATAGAGATGGTTGTAAAAAGCACGCTGCCTCAGCAGTGTCCCTTCAATTAATTCCTGTTTATGCTCAAAAAACAGTAAATCTAAAATTCAGATATAAAAAAAAGATAGGCACCTGCCTCAGTTTCTTTCAATGAATTCCTTCACACAAATTTTATTTCATTACCTATTTCAAAAAATGCCTTAAGCAAAATAGGTACCACCTAAATCCCTTTTACAATTCAAGTAATTATACCTGAATCCAGAAGATATACAGAAACAGAACATCCAGACAATTCTTCCCTCTCCTGTGTTATCTGTCAGCTTGTTGAGAATCATAGGAAACCAGTTAGGAGCATCAGCCCAGCCGAAGATAGCTTGGTGGAAAATAAACCTTGCATATTACACATAGGGTATTTTAATTTTTGACTGTGTCTTTAGGAGACTATTCAGGTGACCATTTTCTTCATGTAAAAGATAATTCATGATTTAAAGGATGTGTTTTGCCTCGTTGATGCTTTCTGAAATGGTATGGAATATATTACCCTCTCCGTCCCTCTGGTGATAGCTTTTCTCAGGTATTGGTTTGGGGCATCTCTCTCTTGAAAGCCTTTTTTTGTACCACATCCATTTTGCAGCCTTTCCCAGAAAGGGCGGTGGTAATTACCACTTGGTAATTACCAAAGCGACAAGTCCCTTATTTGTCTCTGAATGCACATGGACTTCCCCAGCTGCCAGATTATTGTGAGATATGTTATTACATACTAATTTCTAAGCACATAAGCTAACATTAGCAGCTGCAAATGCTCTACAGAAATCATAAGCTTTAAATTCCTATGAAAGACATTTCCTTTGAAAGTAAGGTGATCCTCAATCCAAATCTGGCCTATTAATATTTTTGGTTCTAAGAAGTTATCTCATAAATGATTATACCAAAACAATGGTGAGCAGTTTGTTAGCACATGGAATTAAGGTGATGTGAAGAAGTCATGAATGGAAAAGAGAGATGACACTCAGATGACACTTAAAATTGCTTCCTGTAGATGTTGAGAGACAGACCAACCAATCTGATCACATAGAGACAAAAAAAAGGGGTATATCCCAAAACAACTATTTCAGTTGGGCTTTTGAGCGTGGGCAGCGGAACTGCAAGGACACAGTAAGAAACCAGATCTTTCAAACGACATTCAAACTGCTGCACTCCTTGAAGCAGTAATTCTATGAAAACATCGTTTCCTTCTGTGTTCAATTACACCATTGCATGCCCAGCAGGAGCAATAGCACAAATGGGCTCCATTGCACCAAGCCTGGGCAGGCAGCGTTGCCTCTCACCTACCCTGCCCCAGAAGAGGGCTTGGGAAGAGGGCACCAGCTCCCTACTGTGGTCTAGATAGACCTCGGGAAGAGGTCACCTCTAGGGTGACCCCAACACTTCTCCACCCCTTCAACCTGGGCTCCTCTGGCTACGTTCTGAGCTGTCTCGAGGGCACCAAAGCCCTGCCATTCAAAGTGACAGTCTTTACCAAGAGCAAACCTGGGAACAGTATTTCATGGGTTCATATAATGCAGTCACAATATATGGCTTGCCACAGCTGGGTATAAAGTACCATGGCTAATGCTTATTTGCTCATTTTTAACATTCGTTTTGCTAAATTGCTATAAGTACATGTATTTAAGTCACTAGACGGTCTATGAGAAGCTAAGCTAAGTCAGATGCAATGAAAACACTGCGTTGTCTTTGCTACAGGTTACCAGGCTCCTGAGGGCGGCCACATGGCTCCTCTCCTTCCTTCCTTGGGATTGCTCTGTTTCCTTTGAGCACAAGGTGCAAGTTTCCCCCAGCTGCTCCTCAGTTTGGGTTGCCCAAGTCACTGCAAGCCTCAACACTCACAGAAGGTACCCAATCTCTTACCTACAGGTTACTCTTCACCATAACCTAATGTTGTTCTCCTGCCTGCCACACACTCTTCATGACTCACCCAGCCTCTCTATTCCCAGATCCTGGAAGACCAGCCGCACACAGCCAACCCTAGGATGCCAGTGCAGCCAAGGCTTTCACTGGAAAGGAATCAGGATACCGCTCCACACACCTTCCATCTAATTCACATTAAACAAGCCTCACAATAGCTGAGCACCAAAAAGCCACAGACATCTGCAGCATGGTACGTGGTGGCTTCCATTTTTTGTTCTCTGCAGTACAGAAGATGCCTGGTATGTGTAAGCAGGGTGAAGGCACACCAGTGTCATACATGCTATCCACACCTCTGCTTCCTCACACTAGTGTGTTAAATGGCAGATAGAGCAGCACAGGGCTCAATCCTTAACAGTGCAGCAGGTCTCCGGGGACTCCAGGCACGCAGATCTCAGTTGCTGTCACACACTGTGCTGCTCTTCCTTCCCTGTTCCTGCTAACCGGGCAAGCCAGAACATGCTGTAACCCAAAATGTTGATTGTGTAGCGTGGGCAGACCCTAAATGCCTCATTGCTTAAGGTGTCGTAGGTGAAAGCTTTAGGCCATGTCAGACAGCTGATCCGGGAAGCCTGCACACACCTTCATGTGAAGCTGAAGTTTTAGTTTGGACTTTCATATTTTACTAATTTTTATAACCCTGGGAAGCATCCTATGTGCCAATTCCCTGCGGCTTCCCCTGAGAATTACTTCCCTCTGAAGACAAGGAAAAGCAAATAAATGAGCATGTTGAAAATATCATTTTCTAAGTAGTAGTATAGCTAGGATTCAGTAATAATCCAAATTTTACCACAAAAGTATTGAAATATATTATCCTGAAAAAAAAAAAAAAAAAAGATTGCTTTTCCCTCTGCTATTTAAAAAACAAACAAACATGTTTAGTTTCCTAACATTTAACATTAATACTAATCCTAACATGCACGCTACTTCCTAATGTTAGGAAACTACAGTTAAAAGCATTCTCCTCCGATATTAATAGAGGATGAATTTATCTACGACCATAAAGTCCATCACACTTTAACAGTCAACAATCCAAAATAGTAATTCAAGTCTAGTCCTTCATAATAATCTTTCACAACAGAAAAGACATACAATTAGCTGCTTAAAAATACCAGAAATACTCAAACTGCACATTTCAGATCTTCTTGCAAGACTATAGCATGAAACATTAAGGACTAATCCAGGAAGGTCAGGCAATTTAGTTGCAGCTTGTACTGAAAAGTGAAACTGTATGTATGCTCTTCAGATAAACATATTTCTGCTTTTGGCATCCAACATGAAATCATAGAACGTGATTCTGTCTGAGCACAAGATTTGCACTTCCTTTATGAAATCTACCACCACAAAATCTTGAGAAATATTGAAAAAAATCAACTAGGAATAAAGAGCAAGTGTTGGGTCACACGACTTTTCCTTGTACCAGAGTTCAGCCTTTAAACTTAGACAAGACAAAATTGTTTTAGAATATGACAACTCTTTCTATACAGCAGATAGAATTAAGGCAATAATTAGCATTTCTTTCCCCAGAAAGATATCCAATATCCTAAATTTTATTCAGTTTCTTCTTACAGCTCCAGGATTATTTAGGGAGTTCATTCCAGATTAAATAGCCTCACGATAACAAAGAAATTATCTCACAGGTTTTGGCTGTCTACATGCAAGATGATGTGCAGAGAGACTGCTCCACATATTCAATGGAAAGGGGAAAAAAATGACAAGTCCTCTGCTGAAACAGCTTCATTCTCATGACCTTCCTGCTGTCAGAGACCAATGCATGAAGCACAATGATCTTTGGAAACCATCGTGAGGTCCTGGGCAATTTCAGCTGAGCAATATCTATCCAAAGGAGAACTGCATGGGTAGGGAATTAATCAAAAACGCTTGTTCTCAGTAAAGGTGGCACATCAAATAAAAACAGTCCTTTCCTGAAGGAGGAACGTAACCCTTGTATCCCACCTGTATTCTACCTCTTGCCCATTTTATCAGTAGTCTCTCTCCAAAGAATCTCAAACTTTCTATGAAAACTCCATTTCACAGACTTCACTAAACAGCTCAGTATTTAGAAACTTAAACTTTTCCACCCTTTATATAGACAGGTTTGAAGTTTTAGTGTTTTCTTTTTTCTTTTTCATTTCTGCATCAGAACTGTTCAGAGATGCACTGAAGGGACACATGGACACACGCTCTCAAGCTCCAAGCTCCCGAGGAACGAGCACACCAGTGTCAGATAACCCTGCATCCTGGCGAGCAACCCAAGTTCATGTCACCTTTCTCTTGTTTCATCCAAGCTACTCATTTGAGCTGACCCTTTCGCATCCCAGCCAGATGTACTAACCAGTAAGCTAAAGAATCAATCTTTCTGCTCCAGGAAGAATTGTATACATAGAAAAAGGGAAATTCTCCAAATAATTCTCAGGACAGAAAAGCTGATCATACAAACTGATGGCCAGGGAACTCACCTTGAACGTGGGAGAGGCAAAGTTCAAACCTCTGCTGCAAATCCAGCAGAGCAGGAAGTGCAGGAGGGCATGCAACTCATACATATGCCAAAAAGCTGTAAACCACTGCTTACTACACGGTACAATTTTCTTCTCTTTCTGCACTGCGGATCTGAGAAGCCTTTCAGTAAAGAACAAAAATAGAAATAAAACAAACACTCCTCAATTTGATCTCAGCACGGTCCTGCGATGGTTTCAGGAGGTCGGCACTCCCAGTGAAACATGGCACAGCTAAAAGTTAATTCAGCCAGATCTAATTTCCAACTGCTATGAAAAGATCATTATGAATGTTCGCTCACAACACTCACTAATAGCCTGTGTTTGACTACAAATTTCCTGGTGATGGAAACGCACTACAAAGCAACAGCAAAATGTCTTGCCCACACTGCTGTCAATTTAGCAGAAATAAATTGACTATCGTCCCTCTGGTTAAAGGAAAGTTTCATCAGTACAAGTCAGCCAGCAGGATCTGGAGCTATGTATGTTCTTTTAATAATTTCCAAGTAATGTTTGCTCATTACAGAAATTAAAATAATAGCTCGATCCTTTTGGGGGTCGACAGTTTTCTAAAAATTGAACTGCTTTATTTCAGCTTCGCCTGTCATCCAAGTAGGAAGCCGTTCCTAAGAGCAGGAGCGGGCTGCTCCTCACCAGGCTGTGGGCAGGATAATCCCGGCTTTGGGAGTGCGGGGAGCGGGCTGAGCGCACAAGCGGGGCTTTGTTAGGGCCGGCTCTGCAGGCCGCGCCGCCTCCCCTCAGGGCGAGGGTTCAAAGACTTCGCACAAGGCAGCGGCGGGGCAGGCCGCAGTTCATCCCTGCCTCCTTTCCTGCTCACCCGGGGTGCCAGGGCCGATGCCTTGGAGACAGGTTGCAGGGATCAGGCCTCCTCGGTGACTCCGTGCGCTCTGGTGCCGATGGCTTCTCCCAAAGGCTGCTGCTGGGGGAAGGATTACGGCTGCGCTTCCTGCCCTGTCGGGACTAGTCCTACAGGAGCAGGCACAGCTCAGCTACTCCACGCAAGGCAGCTTTGTTTTCATTTGGCATTGAAAGCGACACAGAGAACAAAGGGAGGATCAGCGCCGAAGATTTATTTGTGTATCAAGGGGAAATCCAGAAGCTGCTGAAATTGTCTAAAGCAAGTTGAAAGAATAATACAAAAAGCAAACAGTGCACTGTTAGATATCCAGGTGGCATTTGTGGACAGACCTCAGTGCCCTCACCCCAGCTGAGTTTCATTAAAATGCCAAAAAAAGTGGGCTAGTGTTATTCATTGCATTTAAAAAGCTCCAAATTATGAAGGTGTCAGAAGTACAGAAGGGACCATGACCTCCTCTATTTTGACCTTGTAACTAAATTTGGCTTCCCTTGGCAGAGCAACACCCTTTCAGCACTCAATTTCAAAACCGAGCTCCTGAAAAAGTTTGGAGCTAAACAGATTCATGCTCTCTGTTCAACCTTGACTTGCACTACCTTTTGAAAGGTCTCACATCTAGGATGACGATGGTAAACCACAGCAAGGACTTTTCCCAACCAGATACAAGAGCAAGCCCGAAGCAACGTGTGAAGGAATTTCACTGTTGTGTAGAAGCCACTTTCTCCTCAGTGGGATGCGAGGAATGAGCATTCACATCTCTTTTTAAGACAGATGAACTTGAAAGTGGCTACTGCCTATCTGAATTCAGAGGTAAACAGGCAGATCCCCTATTTCCACTACCTCATTTTTGTGATACCAAAATTTCCTTTTTGCTGTACCAGTGCCATACCAGCCATGCCCAAAACAGGTTTTCCAGACACTGAACATGGATAGAGTAGAAAACACTTCTTCGTGTCAGTTTTCCAGACCTTCAGTCTACTTTTTCCTCCGCATTAGCATAAGATCTGTTTCCCAAATCCATTTGCTACCATCATAACATACATTAAAAAAGGGAAGCACAAAGGGAAGGAAGAAGAAAAAAAAATGAAAGAGGAGATTTTTTGAATTATCTTTTTGAGGAGTCAAAATCTTTCACAGAGCCCAAAGTCTAGCACCGCTGGCCTATTTACCTATAAGCCTCTCAGCATGGATGTTAACAGTGCATTGAGACCTCTGAAAAAAATTGCTGTTAATATTCACGTTAGTCTGCTCAAACAAACAATCTGCCAAACAATATGCTGCTTACAAAGCTTTCCAGCCTATCAAGCTAAGTAATTGTAAATGCCGCTGGAGGGAAGAAAGGATGAGAAAGTAGTACTGAGCCTTTTGCTTTCATATAGCAACACAGAAGATAAAAATAGATCTATATAATATTTATAATCCTTAATCTTCCTTCAAATCAGAGTGATTACTCCGATCACAGTGATTACAGCTCCTAAGAGATTTATTTGTAAATGGCTGGCTCAAACTCCACTAAATCCTTGGGTTTTTTTTTTTTAGCCAGGTTGCTGACCTGGTAACTATTCAAAGCATAAATTTTAACTAAAAACAATATTCAGCATCCTCCAGCACAAACCTCTGCAACAGCAGAGGGGCAAAAATACCATGCTGATTTACCGAACATTGGGGAAAGGGAGAGCTTTTCAGCAACAGAAAAATTCAATGCTGAGAAAAGGCCTAAATCTTTCATACGGGCCCTGTATTCTGTAGCTGCCTGCACAACTAATCTGTTGTTACTCACTCTTTGTATCCAGTATAGATGGACCTTGTGTAGCAGGCAATGGGTTCTGGAGAACAGCCCTCATTTTGTTCAATACAATACAGCTTTCTGAACTCTCACACTGCTACTTGAACTGTCAAACTGTGCACACACTGGAGAAGGACACTTTGTAAAAATGAACTGCAAAAAAGCAAATAACTGATTTTTAGTCCCCTGTGGGTGTAATGCCACATCCCTATTAACCAGTAAGAACTTCTCCACACCATTTCCACATGTGGTAGTTTATACAAACACACACTATGCAGGACATTGCTTTGCTTTCTAGGAAAGGGGCAGCTGCTAACACACTGAGCAGATTTCCAGTCAGACGCTCTGTGCACGGTGGAGATCAAGGTCTGCCTGTACATGACTAATTAGCATCCACTGCAGGCTACTGCAGAGCTGCATTTGTCCAGGTAAAATGTTTTAGGGTTTACAGGTGATATGAGATCATAGCGATGGAGGGCCTGATGATCTGCCATGAATTTTTTTAATTAATAATAATTATTTCCTATAACAAGCTTAGCAATACAGAAAGAAGTGCAAAAGTGCCTCAATCACCCTGGAAAAAAAATCCCACTTTTTTTTTTTTTTTTTTTTTGGTGATGCCGGTGTATTCTTGGGTAATACAATACAAAAACAATCCACAGATTTAATGTTCCACTTGGATAAAATGGATTTTTTTTTCCAACAAAGAGAAAGGCAAGTCCAATTCCCAAATGATGAAGGAATCCTCATTCTCACAGTTAGAAGTGAAAGGAGGGGGCTGGAGAGGGAAGTGACTGTAGTTAAAACAGTCAAGAAGCCTCAAAGAATGAATGTGCATTGCCTCAATGTACTCCAGTTTCAAGTATGTTCTTTGAGAATATTCTTTTCTTGCCAAAGAGTGAAAAAAAATAAATAAAATGAATGGGTTTCCATGGCTTTCCTCAGTACAGCTATATCTGGATTTTTGTTTTGAGACTGTACTTCTGGGTAAAATGGTTCAGTTAATATTAAATAGTTCAAAGCACTTCTAACTGGGACAAGATAACAAAGTGGTTAGACTGCTGGTTCACTAAGAGAACATTGCTTTCAAGTATTGTACAACAAACAAAAGAAGAATACTTAGTTTCAAGCAAAGAAAACCACAGTCAGCATGAGATCTCTGCTCATAGATCATTAAACAGGATGGAAGTTATTGCTTAGTTCAGTTCTGAGTGTCGGATTTTCCCCATTTGCAACGAAGTTGGGCTGTGGTGTGCAAAGCAGGTGTGAGGCAATGAGGAGTTGTTCAAGCATGTTACAATAAACATGTTTTGTGAACTCTCAAGAACACTGAGACGTCTCTTCATTTAAGAAGTTTGTCATTAACAGTGTTACTTGTAAGCTTATTTTACAAGTCCCTTAATGGGCCAAGGCAAAGCATCCACACTTCAATGCTTATCTCAGAGGAGAATGTGTGATTAACCTTACTCTTAACACCACCTATGCCAAGTTATGGGACATGGGTCAGAACTTCCAGACTCACTTTTGGGAGAAAGATGTGAAGAGATGGGAGTGGGGGAAAGTCAGCCAGCCAAGGAGGCCATTCTTAAGTGAACTTTAGTTATGAACTCAAGATCTACCCTTACTTGGTTTGAAGTGTCCAGAAAACATCATCAACTATGCAGAAAAAAGAATCCTTCCAGTTAACACAAATGACTAAATATTGAAGTGTCTAACTTCAAAATAGCTTCACCATATGCTATAGCCAATTAGTTACAAGTTAGATACAAAGTAAATCTTGAAACAAACTGCAAATTTTTAGTATTTTTGAGAGAATATTCTCTTTAATTAGAAATGAACAACTTAAATTTTACACATATGCCAAATTTCCTCCTTGCAGCATTTGCAAAGTTTAAAAAACTTTATTTTGGAGAGATAGGAGAGGAAAAAAAAGAGGGGGCGGAGAAAAACCTCCCACAAACATCTCCAACTTCTACCAAATAGGGAGAAAAAAGTGAATCAGAACACCACCAACTCCAAATCCTGGAGGATTTGGAAGCAAAGAAAGGAAGGTAAGGAAGCAAAGAAACAAAAGACACTTGATAGCTTTAACACCTTATTAATAGGGCAGTAAGTCTTACTACTGCACCTTGTATTAAGTTACAGAGCTTCCAGCTCTTTCTTTCCAAGGCAGAAAAAGCAAAAGTCACCAGCGGGCGCTTCAGGTGACACAAGTGTCTTCATTCCTTTCCTCCTCTTACTGTTAAACCATTACAGAATTTCATAAAGCAAAACTTTTCTTACAACTATTTATTTAAAAAATAAACTTTCAGGAGTACAGCTTTCACTTTTAATCATAAAAGCAGTTGAATTCTATGTTACACAAAAGGAGAGATTTCTACAGTGCTGATTAAAAACAAAAACAAAAAACCAAAATGTAAAGCTCTTAGGGAATCTTACAAAAACTTCCTCTTGAAGGGACCTCTGGAGGCCATCTAGCCCAACAGTCCTGCAGGGGCTGCCCTACAGTGGTGGATCTTGATGTCCTGTCCAAACGAGGTTTGAAAGTTCCTCCCCCCCTTCTTTTTTTTTTTTTTCCTCCTTATATCCA
>JAVCKT010004057.1:0-12835 GCA_032273925.1 Rhynchotus rufescens
TTACTTTTGTATTACAACATTATCATTCTAGATTAAAAAAAAAAAGAAAAAACCCCCGCCCCCAAAGTCACTATCTTGAATTAGAGGTGATATGAAATAATTACTGAAATAATTTGATTGAGGAAAATTACTTAGAGCAAGGTAATGTTTTACCACCATGATATAATAGATTGAATACTGCAAATTTACTTAAAAAATTGATTTAGTTTTGCAGAATAAGAAACAGAAGGGAAGCAAACAGGCATCCTCCCTGGAAGTTCATATCTTCAGAGATAAATCTCTGTTGTGAACAGAGACCACAAGCAACTACAGCTATGACTGATTTTATCAATGGTAATGATGTATTTATATGCCATTTTACTTGTAATTTTCACAGTGAAGCAATATCAGCTGCAGATATGTTTTCCAGAAGAAATAAGATCCATATTGAAGAACTTTGCTTCAGATCTCTTCATCTCTTATGAATCTATAAGAGGAGATTTTTTTTGTAAGAAGTTTAATGTACACACTTGTTCTGTTAACAAATCACTCCTGAATGTTCTTACGATCATTAAGTAATCTTTTGGATGACCGAAGGTATGGATCTTTATTGGCAAGTCCTTTGATTCTGTCCTTTCAATTCTTAGGTCTCAAACGGTTCCTTAACTCATGAACGAAAAGTGCTCTCAAGTTACTCTTTTGTTCAGTGAAAGGCAGACCTAAGAACAGTGTATCTGTTCTAGTCTGTTCGTTAAGCTCTGGGACTTGGCATGTATATGGTATCACCTAAATGAGGTGAATAGGTTAATGTGTTGAAAATGAGCTGCTCGATAGTTAAACTCAGTGTTGGGTTCCATTCAAGTGGTTAGAATTTCACGGGATTTAGTCAAAAAACAGGTCTGTAGCTCCCTAAGTGATTTGCTCGATATGATTTTTTTTCTTTCTTCAATTACCTTCTTCCCTAAATATGAAAATGAGTAATAGTTCTCTTACCTAGATGGGGGGAAAGGTCCAGATATCCTAATTTATAAAATATTCTAAGAACAGACTTGCTCTGTTGCATACCTGTGTCGCATTTCCCTAAGATTGCCTCTGGATTTTTCTACTTTTCTGCTATAGTTGTTAGAGATTTTTTTACTTGAACTTCTTTTAGAGAACTCAGGAGGCTGATGAAAGTAGAGCTATCAGTATCATCTATCTGATTTCTGTGGAAGAGGTTTAGCAAAGGAAATGACTTGTGGAATTTCCATAAAATGACCAAAGCTGCAGTGTTTCAGCCACTTAATTCAATCACTGTGGCTGTTCAACTGAAAACACTTTTGTTTTAAGCATGAAGTCTAGTGGAAAATAGCTGCACACTTTGCACACAACTCTATCAGTTGTATGAGTACAGTTAAACATTGATAAACATCATATTCCAAAATTTTGTGAAGCTTCATATTTTTTTGTAATGACTTCGATAACGTAAATACAGGAAAACAAAGACCTTTAAAACATACGTTAGAGTTGGAACCGATTGGCATATGCAAGCTACTAATAGTTATGCAAACTGAAATTTTAGACCACAATGCCAAAAACTCTTTGCTTGAGGTAAATATATGGGTTGTATTAGATTATTTCCAAATTAAACCATATGCAAATAATGTGTTATAGAAAAAATATGATTAGCTAATAAACTTTGTGAAGTTTTAACACTGAGTCAATATGGTCTTCCAGGTAACAATTTTTGCTTGATATGGTGCTCACATACTTCATGTAGTCAGCGTTGTTTTTAAGAATTTGTGGATGGTTAATTGTATTTCAGCTGAATATCAAGTCATTATTCCTGCATTTTTAGGGATTTCAAATGAAAGACTGAAATTACTGGGTTGACCGCAGAGCTATAGTCTCTAGTGTAAGTATCAGACTGAATGGTTCCTCATGGAACCATTCATGCCAGTATGTGAAGCAGCAAGTTTTCTGCTGAAACAAGCAGAATAAAGTGCACTGCTGCGGAAAGTCATGGAGACTTTGAGTCTTCAAGAATAACTTGATAATTGGAGCATAATTCATATAGTAAACAGAATGGGTTGTTTCTTTTAGATTGCAAAAACATTGAAATTGTGTTGTGATGTGATGTAGACATATACTAGCAGTTAAAGTTTAATCCTTGGGTTAATATATGACAATGTTTTCTTCCAAGCTCAGCTCAACCTGGTTTTATAAAATATCTGTTTTTAAGGTTGAAAAAGTGCTTCAAAAACACATCACCAACCTTATCTTAACTGAAATACAGGTTACACAGGTATTTGAGGTGATTCAGTTGCATGACGAATCATTTGAAAAGCAATCTGTAAAAGAAAAAAGTTTGGCCAAAGCAATGTAGTTGTTAGGAGATGGAGTGTTCTGCTTTTGGTTCCAGAAGTTCAACAGAGTTCGCTTCAAATCCTGGTTGTAAACACGTTGTGCTGACTTGCCAGTTACTGGAAAAGATGATGACTAAATCTAACACCACGTAGGCATGATCAGACCTTCTAGAAGAGGAGGATTGGCACTTTCCCCAGGCCTACAGCAGTTCATAGGCAGATGCAGGAGATGGCTTATTTCTCTGCACTGTGTTCAGAGCAGCTGCGTACCAAGCAAAAGGTCTGAGTTTGAACCCCTCTGTGGTCTTCAGCTCTGGAAGTCCTAGGACCAAGTGTCTTGTCTTGTGGAACTGTCCACCTACTCATCCTTGTAGCAGAGCTCGCCTCCTGTGCATCCTTCTGCTCTCACTGAGGGCCATATGGACTTCTGTACTGGCGTTGCTGGTCTTCTGGTTGTGCTGATGTCGTACGGAACCTTGTTGGAAGCAATGTTATCATATTGGTAAATTCTACCTAGATGTAGAAAAATAATGCTGACATTCCAGGTATAGCAATATTCTGTGTTCTGTTAATGCCAGATGTGGCACTTCTGTATGGTCATCTAATCTTTATCTCAAAAATTAGTAGTGTTCCTGTTTTGTGCTCAACTTTTGAAACCATGAAAGTACCCAACTGGTAAGGAATTGTTGTCTCATGGACCTAGAGATGAGACCACATGAATCTATGCATTATTTTGAAAATCTTGTCCTTAGTTTTTGTCTTGAAGGGGAGAAATGGTCCTTAAACATTTAAACACAAAGACTTTATTACTGTTTCATGTTTTTCAGTGATATTGTGATTGACACTGGCCTGCTAATTTTGCCTCTTGCAAAAAGTAAGCTACTCTGCCCCAATTCTGAAAGATTTGAGTGTCCTACTTGGCTACAACAAAATGTAACAGAGGTGGGGAACTTGACATAGCCTTGCCTCTGGATGCCCCATCTGGTTGGAATATTAGAGAAACTCGGATTTTTGCCTGGGCACTCCCATCTTGTTGGGGTACAGTCTGTGGTACTGCAGCTCCTTGCTTCTACGCCAGGATCTTCCCCAGATGTGCTGTTTTTGAGAAGTGAGCCACTGATGTGAATTCATTGATCTGCAGTTTAATGATTTCAGTGTATTTTATTAGAGCATAGAGTCCCTCAGAAAAAGGAAAACTGTAAATGTCAGCTATGAAAGCTTAACTCATTTAATTTGGATCTTGTAGGCATTCGTGTGAGCTCTTCTGTTTGCCAAGTCAGATGGGGGTATTGTTTATCAAACTGTCAAAGACTAACAGTGCAGGTACACAAATAAAAAAACGAGCAGTAACACTTTCTTTCTGATTTTTTTTGTGCATGAAGCTATGTGAAAGTAGTATTTCATGAATGGAAAAAAACACTGCTTCTGTGCCAATAGGGAAAACAATGCTGAAAGTAAAAAAAACAATGAAGTTCCACAAAGGAAATTATTATAGACAATTTGTAAATGTTTTCAGTTATATTCCTTTGTTAAGAATATTTTATCTAACTTAAGACTACCTCTATCACACAAGTAAGTATTTTGCAGCATTAATGAGTCTCTCCTGGCGGAAGCTAGAGGAAGTGGGGAGGGCTGATTTGCTTGTTCCTGTCTAAGATTATACAGCTATATTGTTCTTTTAAAAAACAAGCAAGGGAAAAGTACAAGTACAGAAAAGCGTCATTTGGTAACACTTGTTTTCATATTTTTGTGGCTAAGGAACATAAAAAGAACTTAGTGGGTGATCCTCAAAGTGACAAAGGAAAAATTAGAAGATAATATATGAGGAGAGAATAAATGGGGCTCACCAGTTGCGATTGAGCAAGCAGATGCCCTCCAGATGCACATGGTAGCTTCCTGTTTTTCCTACTTTTGTTAAAAACGTTTGGCCTGGGATTTATTTTTTCTTGTTGCTGCTGTTCAGTTGAAGGGAGATTTTTGTTGTTGTTGTTGTTGTTGTTATTTCTATCCAAAAGAAAAAGAAAGTTAATGTTTTAGTAACAGAAACAATTGTTGGAGCTGGTGTGAAAAAAGTATTTTAAACAGGTAGAATATAGCAGTGTTTTCAGTGATCGTATTAGGTACAGATGCAAGGCCTAGGATTCCAATGTTGACATTCTCAGTTCTTATTTTTAAGTAACTAAAGCTAAGGACTGATAGAAAAAAAAGTGAACGTGCTTTTGAAAATGATGTTGGCAGTACTTAAAAGAATGTCCATTGACTGCTAAGTTTCCACATAAATGAATGTTTTTGTTGTTGTTGATGGGCATTGTTCTGGAATTAGTAATTGAAGGATCATAAAGTGATACTTTTTATTCAGTAGAATAAAATCTTAATAAATGCATGTTGCCTATGTGAACATGTTCAGAATGACATGTACCATAAACTTGAAGTTTACTGCTTTTTATCCAAGAGGATCACAGCAATAGCTGATGTTTAACAATCACAAGTTGTTTTTTTGCTTAGAACTGCCTATATGATCATTGAAGTGCTTTTATCTTGTTGAATAAAAGATTTTTGCATGCTATTACATTTATAGTCCTCCAGTTTAATGCTCCTAGGAGACTAGGTGATTTTCTGAATATTTTCATATGCAGTTAGCAATGTGGATATCAACTGCTCTATCAAACTGAGGGAATTTTTTTTTTCATTTATTAAACGATGTTAATAGAAGGAGAAAGATGGAAGTAATTACTCTTGTCAGCACACTCTGGACTGGCTTCCTATATAACTGACCTCTGTGTACTTTAACTTTTCTATTTCTGTAATGCTTATTTTCCCATACAGTTTTCTGTCAAGCTTTAATTATTTTGGAAGCGCGTAAAGGATTCTTGAAATGTAAATCATGTGATATTGGAAGCTCCAGGTGACAATAGTTTTGTCCTTCTGGATTACTTTGCATCTTTCTACAGATAGATGCAGTACAGTTGTAGTTAGCATGAAGATCTGGTATAAAATCACTATAGCTAACCTCATTAAAGGTGTCTGACAAGCATTTTATTCCTTTAGGACTTCATTGTACAATTTAGGAGCTTTTAATAAGCAGCCTCTGTTAAAAGTAAAGCGCAGCTGCAAGCAGCGATGCCGTTTTCAAGGCCCAGAATGTCTTTCTAGGACCAATGCCAACTAGCAAGCATCATCACCTTCTGTGAAAGCCCTAGGAACAGCCCTGCTGTTGCACCAGCCTTTTATTTTTGTGCAAACATTTGGTGGGCTAATTTCACTCTTTGAATCAGTAATACGATTATAGCAAGTAGCCGGCTTGAAGCGATTCCAGCTGCACGGGCTCTCCGTGCTCAGCGCGGCTCGGTGGACGCAGGAGGGCAGCCTTTCTCAATGTTGTTGCTGAAGCTGGGGGAAAACAATGAATGAAACAAAGAAAACTGAAACCTTTGTCTTCAGTTTGGATAAAAATTTTTATTGCTACCTGCTCTATCACTTGGTAAAAAAAATACCTTTTAGCTGGTGCTTAGTAATGTAGAATTAATCAGGTGTGTGTATATAAAGGTGTATATATATATATTATAGTTATATATAATTATAACTAATATATATAATTAATTACACGTTGTTAGCATATAGCATTTATCTATGAAGTGTTGTGGTTACTTGAAATTGCCTTGTCTATATTAGCTTCCTGCCCAGTCAGTTTCTTATGAAAATCTAAATTGCTGAAAAGCTCAATATATTCAAGTTGTTTTTGATTTAAATGAATAATCATAAATATTTTGTTTGGTCTATGGTGGTTTTTTTTTTTTTTTTTTTTTTTTAAGTACTGGATACTGAACCCATTTTCTTAACTGTATTTTTGCTGCAGTGTATTTAGTTCCTTGCTTTAGTTGCTGCCTTTTGCTGTATGTGGTTCCAACAGGCAGGCTAAATAGTCTGTGTTGCTTACTGAGTAATATAACATGGTATACAGCTCAAAAAATTAAAAAAAAAAAAAATCAAATATGCCTTATAATTTTACTGGGAATTTGAAAACACAAAGTGATTCATCACATTGTTTTTGAATCAGTAACAACATATTAGAGCATAAAACACTGGAGAGAAAAAATATGGTATGTCTTAGGTCAGAGATGTAACACACTGTGGGATTTGTGACTTTATATGGTAACGTGACATTTCCACAGCTATAGTTTTTGGGGTAAACTTCTTTGAATGGTTTATAGCTTCCTTATGAAGGTTTGCTACTTTTCTCTTAATTTTACTTAAGCTTTTAAATTGCCTTTTGAGGAGCTTTATTTTTTGTCTGTGTTTCTAGTCTGTCTTTCAGCCTGACTAGTTTCAGGTGTTTATTGTGATCTTAAAAGTGTCTTTAGTTCACTAATGGAAGATAAGCTTTTATGGCATTCTAAAATAGAAGAGTATTATTTTAAATAAAGTCATATTTCTTCTGGCCGGAGTGCCTTGAACTTTGCTTTTGATCACTGTTAGATTACAATGTTGAAAAGTTAAAATATTTAACTTTTTGAAAAAGAGAAATAATAAAACATTCTGTATCTGTTTTTACAGCAAATAGTAATCATTTATTGTCGGTAGCATCTGAGCTTTAATATAAATGAAAATTGAGTTTCTAGATAGTCTGGAAAGAGGAGTTAAGTGGTGTGGATTCCTCAGGGTCCACATGGAGGCAGCTTCAGTGACTGCTGGTGCCGGAGTTTTCCCAAATGGCACCGGAGTGGGAATTGTCTGGACTTGTCTGTGCACGATGCTGCTGCTGAACCCTGCCCGTGGGCAGCAGCAGGGTGAGGAGAATGGGGACTGTTTCATGCTGGTGCTGCCTGTAGAAGCTCCCAGCCCAGCTGCAGCCACACGCTGTGAGGCTGCTTAGTGGAAAAGAGCTGGAAATAGCCTGGGAAGAGGGTTTGAGGTGCAGGCAGCCCTCTCTGTTGAACATCCCCCTCTCCATCCCACAGCAAGGTGACTCTTGCACTTGGGACTTCACATTTATTAGCTGCTAATTATTATCCACAGGTGTCTTACTAAGGACATATCCGGGATCAGAATTCAGAGGACTGGAGCAGCCCTGCAGCCTGTCCTTGCCTAACAGTCTGGGCCTGCGGAGTAGTCCTTGCCCCTGGGCAGCCTTTGAAAATCAAAGTGCTTGTGGGTTTGGGTCCCTGATAATAGCTGCCTTATCTCCCACATCTTCTTTGTGAGTGCACAATTGGGTTTGATTTTTTTTTTAAGTCTTTTTTTTTATCAGAAGATCTTTTCTTCCGTGAAATCGAGTACACACATGTCTAAATAAAGAGAGCAGTTGTCTGTAGAAATAAATAAATCTATTACCTGACTGGTACTGTAAGAAATTTTGTTTTGATTAGGAATACGAGAATGCTGAAAGTTACTTATTTCACCTATGTAAAATAGTAGCAGTGGAAGCCTTAAGTACCAGTTTTCCAAGAATTGGATAGCTCTGTATATCCACATTTTTTTTTAATCCAATAGTACCCTGTTGTGAAAAGCAGCGTGTCAGTTTTGTTTAGTAAGTGAGCCATCACGGCATAGCCTCGTGGCATGTCCTGTGCTTGCAATGAATTTCATCCAGCTTGCCTTGATTAATTGAAAATCTCACAATGCTTTTGTGTCTGCTTATATCTGCTTATAAATGAGGATCTATGATAGATGAACCAGAGTTATTTTGGCTTTGTACTCCAAGTTGTCAGAATTTCATATGTAAGAATATCCTGTTTGTTTGTACAGCTATGGAGAACTGTGTGATGAATTGGGAAGCCTCTCTTCAGTGATGGGTTTGGACACCAGGGCGCCAGAGTAAATGACTGAGGGAGCCAGCAAGTGTTTATAGTTTGAGGAATTTGTTTCTAAGGCTCAGCTCTCAACAGAGGTGTAAATTGCCTGATTTAACAAGGATCTGAATCTAGATTATATAACTGAATCATTTATCCTTTTATACAAAGTGATATTAGGATTGTTTTCCTACTTCTGAATTGAATAAACTGGAGAATTCCCTTTGCGGAACTAATATACTATACATCTTTTTAAAATTTAAGAGAGCTATTCCAACAGAATTTCATTTCTTCTGTTTCATGGGGCCATGAGTTTTCTAAGATTCAAGCTATGAATCTGCAGTGTTATTTCAGAAATGCATGCAAAATAATCCCTCCAAGCACAGGCTTTAAGTGGGAAATAACTTAATATACCCAAATTAGTGATTGTATGTGCTGATGTCCCATAGGAATCTTATATTTGAAATTCAATCTGTTCTGTATGTTTTAGATTGCCCAGAAATTAACATTTCAGTTGCCCAAGTGCATGGATACATTCAGACTTCCAATTTACTATTTGCCTATGCACATATAAAACTTTGTTCAGTTGATGTTGGCTAGCTATGGTCTCTGCAGATGTTTCAGACTACAAATTTCCCCATATCAGTAGTACACAGAAAAATAATTTTAGTAAGAGAGTGTGTAGCGAACACATGCGTGTGTGTCAAGAGGGTCAGATAGCTGAACAATCCAGGGCTGGGGAGTAAGCCAGAATCAGTATTAAATGATTATATTGGTATATCTGTCCATTTACTACTCCAAAACACCTTACTGCACAAATGTGTCCGTGCTGAGTTCTGAAATATTTCTGAACAGAATAAATTTCTTTAAGCTAGTTCTGTCAATTAGGTTTGATTTGTTGTTGTTCAGTGCTAGTCATTATCTTGGCTGTTTTTTTCCAGTGTGGAGCTTCCATATGACAATTACAGGGTGAGGTAGCAGTACTGACATCAGAGCTACACAAATATGTTTGAATATGTTGCATGTATAGCATTTCAGAAACAAAAAGACACCATAAATCTTTATGAATATGAGCAATTACCAAAGCGTAAACAAAATTGTAATCATGACAGGTTTTAATTTCTCTGATGTTATGTATGGAAAATACATTTGTCATGGTACTGATGATGTTCCTTCATCAGATAATGGTATGTTTGAAAAAAGATCTGTGGTTTTGATCAGTTGGCTACCCTTTTTATCTGTGCTGATTAGAAACAGGTCAGTTTCTGTCAAATGAATTAAGCTTTTCAGTTTCCAAGCAAAGGTGATCAACTGATGTACAAAAAGGTAGTTGCAAAATATAAATCCTTGTCATAATATTAAGCAATATTACGTTTTTGAGCAAATTATCCCTGCTCCCAGTGCTAAGAAAATGTTTGTAGTTGTCATTTTGTATCAAAATATCTTTAACCATAGACTTCTAGTAAAACGTGAACCAATGGAGACATGAAGAAGGTTTCTATTTTTTTGTTGTTGTTGTTGTTTGTTTGTTTTAAGTTTAAACTATTAGTTCAGCTAATATCTGGATTTTAGATGTGTGTGCATCTCAACTTCTATCATAGGTTTTCTCTTGCTGTATTTCACTTGCACTGCTGCTGCTTTGTGGTGTGTCCCTTTCAAGCAGGACAAGGTGCTTTTACACCATAACTTTTTAATAACATAGGTCACCTACCTGGATAATGATACCAAAGGCATATGTTTTCACTTTAAATACTGATGTTCATTTGCACTTGAGTAAACCACAGGCAACTCTTTGGGGGAGTAGGAAGCTGGATCTAGAAACTACAATTTAATCATCTCAACATCTTTGTGCCCTGAAGGAGGCAATGAATGAGTGGTGGAGAAAAGTAGTCTTGCTATAGGCAGCATTGGTTTTGTTGGTTAAATCTAATTTGTCACTGTTTCTACTCAGCCTTCTGAGTAGTTTGTCTAGTGTCTTTTCAGCTCTCGTCTTACTAAATATGATGATATATTCAAACATATATTAAATATATTCAAAACTTTGAATTATTGTTCTGATGCACATTTTTTCATGCATAAAATCTACTAGCGTTTTAACTCAAAATAAATCTGAGCTCTCTGAAAGCCAGAAGCCAAAGCCACTGTTAGTAAAAGTCAATGTATAATAGTTTTCTTTTTTTATTTGATACTTCCCTTTTGCTGAGAAAAACCATTCTTTTATTTCAGAGGGAGATGGAAGAATTTTCCTCTCTGGATATTTCTTTAACTTTCATATGTCTACACTATTTGCTTTCTACCCAAAGTAATAACCAGACAGTGGAAACTTGTCCTAGGCTCTGTCAGCCTATCTCTGGAGACTTAACATGACTCTGAAATCCTCCTTTTCTTCCCAGCCTTAGTTTTTTCCTGCAAATTTGCCTCTTCTTTCTGCCTTTTTGTCTGTTACTCTTTCAACCTGAGTTTTCCTTTTGGATTACCTTGAATATCCAATGTGGATTTAAAAAAATAATAATAAAAAAATAAAACAGGGCATGTGAGAATATTTTAGAGAAAACACAACCTAAGCAATTTGAACAAGTCTGCTAGCTGGCATAGTTCATGCAATATAAACCACTAATCCATGAAGACAGTTTATTTGAATGTGTTTTAAATTCCTGCTAGGACACTTCCTAATGTTAGCCAGGCTGTCTGTGCCATGGGGAGAGACGCTGTCTGCTGCTTTCACACCGCACGTGAAGATGTGTTTATCTGATTAAGAGATGTAGTGCTCACAGCATACAGCATTCTGTGTGTGGTTGTGCAATGCTTCTACTTATACATTAGAGCTACCTATGAAAGCCTTTTATTGCTTTGTGCCATTCTCTCTTGCTTCCATGGTCTGCTGCTACCACAGTTTTTTCCAGGAGCTCAGGAAAGGGGGCAGAGGGTCAGTTTAGTGAAGGAATCTGAGTACTGGTAAGAAGGACCAATTTCAAATTTTGCACCCAAGCCCACTGTACTTGAACAGAGAACTGAAATCGTTTTGTTTTGTTTTGTTTTAATGGGAAAGTTACAGGTCAAGAGATTTTTAATAAAAGCTGTGTTTTCGTTAGTCTCTAAATATTTTTCTGGGATTTTGCTGTTGGTTCATGCTTCCCATGAAACTGCAGAAGAGTTGAGGGTTGTTTGGCCTGTGAAAGGTGGTGAGTCATGAGGTTGGCTTTGTCTGGGTTGGGAGCTGTGGGGGGGAATTAAGGCAGAGCTATATTTAGGAGCATCAACTGATGTCAAACTCCTCCGAGCCCTGCTAAACAACAGTGTTAAAGGGGCAGTATTAGATATTAGGCTGGAAGGTTAGAGACTGTGTGTAGCAGTTTATTGTTCAGTGGATCACTAGCAAATCTAATATTTACTGAAAATATGATTCTTTAGGGATTGCAATCCAAGCACTGCAAGTTTCATTTGTCCTTACCTGTTAATAGACAGTCTAATTTCATTGTCAAAACTGTATGAATTGAAAACAGCAAACAGATACCACAGAAGAGAACAAGCATGTGTAAAACTTAGTTACACTCTTAGAAAACTAGATTGTCAAACCTATATTACTGTTAAAGACTTGTTCAGTTCTGGTTATAGAGAGATAAAGGTAATGTTTGAGGGACTGTTATTTCTGCAGTTCTGGCTTAAGATGAAGAGCAGCTGCTGACTTGACTGTATTTTAGAATTTTGACATTGATACCTGGAACTAGATTTTTTTCCCCATAAAATAAGGACAAAAATAAATATAGCTTTGCTTATTATCAAACTTCCCTCAGTGAGGTCTGCCATGGATTTGGGCAAAACTCAGTCACTATTTTTAAAAAAATGAGATGCATTTTTCAAGGCTGCCATTCAGTTGTGGAAGTCATGGATTCTAGCTGTTTTTTTGTGGGGTTCTTTGTGAGCATCCTTTGTGTATACGTGTCTTGGTAGATGGTTCATTTAATTTATTTAGATTATTTAGTTTAATCATCATCTTTTTTTCTAACACTATTTGTAGTGAGGGAGACAGTGAGACCTCACTAGAAAAAATGTAATGACTTTACAGACCCCATCTGAAACTTGAGCGAAAGCTTTTCAGAGTAGAGAGATTTCTTTCATCCTAGTGAATTTGAAGGCACGTTTTTTCCAAGGCTCTTGGCTTGAGCCCACTATTGTTGACTGTAATGTAAACGAGACCTGAACTATCACAGCATACTCCTGGGAAAAAAAAATGCTATGAATGTATAAATTATGTAGTTGATTAGGGCCATGTATTGAGGATAAGTCAGTTTATTTGCTGTCTTCAGAGGGTGAAGGACTGTTGCTGCCAGCTTTGATAGAAGTCTGTCTCAGTTACTAATTGGATTTCTGTAATATGTTATTAAGCAACAAATATTCATTTAAATACTGGGTGTTTTCCAAGTGTCACATGTTAAGATTTGTATAAATAATGTATTATGCAACATGAAAGTGTTGGGTCAACCATTGTCAGCTGCATGACTGAATCCATTAATCAAAACGAAGGCCTGAACCTGCTGGCAAGTCCTGTTACATCAGTTATTGTATTTAAATATCAATAGTGAGATTTTGCAAACTGTTTTTCCCTTTAGTCTGCTGGTGCTGTCGAGGGCAAGGAGCTTGAAAGCACATTTGAGGAATTCTGAATGACAACCTACATGATTTAGGGACATGAAGAGTTGCATTGTGATTAGCCTTCAAAAC
>JAVCKT010004058.1:0-12615 GCA_032273925.1 Rhynchotus rufescens
CCCTGCGTGTGCAGGGGGGTTGGACTCGATGACCTCTGAGGTCCCTTCCAACCTTGGGCATTCTATGATTCTATGACCTGGACCGAGAGCGTGGATGCATCCCAAGCGAATGGCCCCATGTCCATGGGTCGCTCTCATGCAGCCCTGCCTGGTGCCAGCCCCAAGCAGGGCAGTGTGTGTCCGGCCTTCCCGAATGCCGGGCCCTGCAGAGGGAGCCGGGATCACGCCAGCCCCGGCAGGAGGGAGCTGCCCTCGCGAGCGAGAGCGACGCGGCCGAACCCAGCCCGAACCGCGACTGTCGCTGCTTCTCATCACACGCCCCTTATTCATTTAATCATCAGGGCTAGCAGCATCTGTACATCTAAAAATAAAGTCACTTGAACACCAAGAAAGTTTCCAAATTCTATGTTTCTATTTCTTTCTAATAAAGTGCCAGCTTGCTAACAATATGCTGCAGCACAATGGAAAATTCCTCATTTATAAAATAATGCAAAAATCTATCTGGCATGTGGGGAGAAGATAAGGGCTGTTTAGCAACAGGAATAAAGTGATTGAAATTGGAAATAAGATCCTGTATATCCTTCATTTGCACAACTGCAATTAGCAACACAAAGCAGGTATTCAGCATTTTAAACTCAGTGCACTGATGCATCTTGCTCAGTCTATCTGCGATGAAAGGCTCTGCTTCAGAATGCAATTAGTTTTAAGCACAATTTTTAAAATTCATGTAGAGCATTTGTATTCCATATACTATGCATCTATTTAAATGCTGTATATATTCTGTGTACCCGCACACCACTATACATGCTTACGCTTCCCTGTGATAAGACTTCAGTCATTTTCATTTTCTATTAGAGATTTATATAATTTATACCAAAATTCTTTATCTCATTTGATTCAGCATGTGTGGTCAATTATAGATCCAGACACAAATACCATCTGAAGTGAGAATACAAAATAAAGCTTTTTTCCTTAATGTGCAAATTTAAAAACTTTCTGTAATTTATTTCACCATTCTGCCGGATTGTACTTGCATGTAATATCACTCCAGCTCAAGCACAATGTAAATTCTTCACCAAAAGACTCCATCTTCAGGAGAAACGTCTGTGTTCCCAGGCTTTGTACCCGCCGCTCAGCATTTTCAAATTGAATCTCTCCTGGGTGAATCCACCACGCTGCTCAGCAGTTACTGAAGCTCAGGAGAGGGTTTAAGCTTGGCTCACTGGTCACACTCATGAGCACCGGGGCCAGGACGTAGTCCCCTGTGAGCCCAAAGCTGCTCGCCGGAGCCACCACCAAAGCTACAGACAACGTGATAGTCATTATCAAGATGACTTGATAGTCATTATCAGCGAGGGTTTAATTGTGGCTGAACAGTCAGTGCCAGGGGCTGCCCATCCACAGCGAGACCGAAGTCACACAACAGCAGCAGAAGCAGCAGCTCCAAACTCACGGCTGTCCCACGTGCCGTTCTCCAAGCTCCATTCCCTGCTATCTTATTATCCCCTATTTTATTGTTTCATTTTTCCCTGGTAATAATCAGCGGTAAAACATAATAAAAAAGAATCCAACTCTGAAATGTATTTTTAAAGTGGTAAACAAAATATTAATGCATTAATTGCTAATGATTTTAAAACTGAGCCATTTTGCAACAACATTCCCCATTTTTTTTATGCTGGGCCACAGATCTGCACGTGTTTGATAGGTCCTGATGTTTAATTAAAACACTTTTTTCAATAAACCATTTTTTTTCCTCCTGATTTCTTGCTAGGCTGCACATGCTTCGCTCTAGCTCCTGAAAGCCCAGCTCAGCAGGAGCAAAGACCCTGCAGTGCAAGGACTGAGCACAGCTGCTCTGCTCCGCTGGCACTTCATGTGATGCTCTTCCAGTTGCTCCTTAAAAGCAGGAAGCTTTAGGCAGAGGGATAAATAGTGTGGCTTAAGCACCTGCTGAATGAGAAGGTGCCAGGGGCTTTGCAGCTTAGTGCGTCTTCCAGATGTGACTTTGCCTGTGTGGTCACTGCCCCAGAGAAAATCACCCCGAGGTGGAACCCCAGGGCCAGGAGAGACCTGCCCTGCGCGGACGGACGTGGCCCGCAGATCACACCGCTCATTATAGAGCTACCAGCTTGCAGGGGCCAGGCACAACACTCACTCCGTGGCAGACAGGCCAAGCTTTCCAGCCTAGGAAGGAAGGAAATCTCCTTTATGCTTCCGGGCAATTTCACCTCAGACATCGTCTTCCTTCTTCAGCCCAAGGACCAGACACCCAACCCCTGCAAGTCTCTGCTTGCTGCAGCTACAGCCACTGCTCTAACTGAACTGAGTGCTTTAGGCACAAGCAGAGAAGTCTCACTGGAAGACACAAGCATAGCTAGGAGTTGCACTTTGAGGGGTCTTTACTCACATTTGACTTTTTTTTTCTTAAGCAAAACCTCCTAAAATAATCTAGTCATTCACAGTGAACACGCATCTTTCAGCATTACTGTGGCATGACATCAAGGGAGCAATAGGCTAAAACAACATTAACTGACTAGTGCTAAGCACATAATTATGAAAAAATCATCCATTTACGGCTTTCTAGCCATAATAAAATTGTAAAGGCTGACAATGATAATTTTAAACTTGAAAAAGGGCTTCCAAGTTACCAAAGAGTTCCATAAGTTGCAGTTTAGGATTGAAGAGAATTACAAACATACACACAAGTTCCTGAGACGCTTAAACACATATTTAAAGTTGTGCTCAAATCAATTGGTATATCAGTGACTTAAGGCAGAATGTGCTTATTAAGAGACACGTTTCTGAATAATCCCTCCTGTAGAAAACCTCTATCCTGGTGAGTTGTCAATAGCCAGAGCAACAACCAGAAATTGCAATTCACTCTCAGAAAGTGCTGACTGGCCCAACAGATGCATCCGAGGGGTGCTGCTGCTTCAGGCATGTAATGAGAGCCAACTCTGAACTGCAGACTTCTGAAATTTTAAGCAACAAGCATGTGTTTTGACTGTTTATACTTGCAACACACACACAATCAATCGAGTTTTTCCTGTTTAAAATAGCTTGCTTACTCAGTGCCAGAAAAGGAGAGCTACTTCACCACGTCAATCACAAACCATAATTTATTACACGCCTGTGTGATTTTTCCAAGTTAGTACAATTACATGGTGTTGCTTCTAAATACAATTTAAGTAAAGGCAGGTATCAAAAAAAAAACCCCACACATTGATTCATTGGTATGCCAAGCAGCCAAAGACTTGTAGAAGCTGTTAATGATACATGAATTATGTATGCTACAACTCAATATAACATTTGGTGTGATTTAAACAGCATGAACTTTTAGGGAAAGTCATTTTGATTCGGTGATGTATTACACTTCCAAAACCCTTAGCAGGAGGGGGGAACTGAATGATGTTCTCTGAAAGCTTTCATTTGTTAAGCATACACAATGCAGCCGCAGCCGGAGCCCAACGGAAGGCAGGGAGCAAAACCAAAGGCCTGACATGAAACGCGGTCGCTCCTCTCGCAGGGCGTTCGCTGTGGGCAAGGGAAAGGAAACAGAACTGCTTAATTTTGTTATGCGATGGACTTATTCTTTCAGCACAGGTTTGAGAAGATATAAGGCTTTGGACTGAATTCAATATAGCAAGCAAGTGTCAGTCGTTCCTCCCGATGGCTGAGGTAGAAGAGGAAATCCTGCACTCTTGCTGGGGGTTTGTAGACCATCACACAGCAGCAGTGCTAAGGAGTGTGAGCTCTTTCCAACCCTGCAAGGACAGCTCTTCAGTGGAGGTCAGGAACTACTGAAGCCCTTGGGCACGGGCAGCTTTGCCTCCCTATGAGCAGCCCAGCACAAGTGACCATACTGACAGTCATCTAATAAGGATACAGCTCCAGTTCCAGAAGATAGGCCACAAAACCTTTGTTTAATAAAAAGCAATGAAAAGCAGTTCAAGCCTAAGCTCCCCCGGCCTGCAGGTGTTTGCAGCACCTCTGGAAGGGCCAGCTCACTAACGCTTTAGGCACACACTCGAGAAAACCTTCAAGCCCTTGGCCAGTCACACCACCTAAGGAGTAAAAGTCACACGCAGTCACCTCCAATCTCCAAAGCACACGAAAAGAAACTCCAATTACAGAGAAGGCAAATAAAGGCAAATCAATAATGAGGACAAGCAGATGTCAGAAATAATCAGAGTACCTTACACTGTTCAAAGAAAACAGGAATTCACTTAAGCCTCCTTATTCTTACCACACCCCATTAGAGCCTGGGTTTCCTTCATACACAAAAGGTTTATGACGTATTTGCAAAACCGTGCCCTTTGCAGCAAAGGTATGAGGACCTTTGGCCTAGAAGGAACCCATGAAGGCAAGTGCCTCCTCCGGAGGCGAGTCTGCCTCGCCACAGCATCCGCATCAACAACCAGCTCGCGCTGCGCTCGCACGCTGCAGAGCAGAAGAGCAACGGCTCGTTCCAGGAGAAGCCAAGATCTCAGAGATATCCTTGGTCCCTACTGGGATGAAGCTAAAGCCTCCTGTCTTGTGAGCAGCCCCTTTCTCTTCCCAAAGAAGCCACAAATGGACACACGCCAGATCCCGACTCTCCTCAGGGCCAAGCAGCCGCTCCAGCAAGCGCCCGCTCCCTGGTTGGCAGCATTTTGGGATCAGTCTGTTCATGGATTCTGTATGGAAGAAGATCCTTCCGTTGCAGGGACAGGTCATATTTAAAAAAGGAACTCAAAGAAAATCAAAATTGACATTGTTGATATTCCTGTCCTTTTCAGAAAAAAACATCAAACAGTAACCCTCAAATGCAGTAGCTCAGATTAGTGCACTCCACCTGCTATCCTGAAAGAGCGTAGTTAGTTTTTTGACTTGCTAAATTAATACATTTTTATTCTGACCATGGAGAAATATGAAGAAATAGAAAGAAATTCACAGAACATAAAGCTGCTAGGAACATAACTGATTAGCAATAGCATCGCTCTGTTTTCCAGAGTGGTTCATGCAGGAAATGCAAGGTAGGCACTTAAAATTGCCACCCTCTTCTATTACAACTTGTACTGCCCACACTCAAACTTTCCTCAAAAACATTTCATATTGGATTCAAAAAATATCTCAACTTGGACTAATATATATATACATATATATGTGTGTGTGTGTGTAATTCCCACACAGATACGTCTATATATGGGGGGTATATACATATACATATATACACACACACACACACAGAGTGACTATTTAAGTCATCCAGCACAATTTGTTAATAGGAGCACCTGGAGTTAGATTCTCAACACCCTATAAAACACTGGCTCTCTATTTAATTTTGGAGATCCTGTGTATCTTTACTCTCTACTATCAAGACTAAAACTGAAAGGCAGCAATGGAAATAGCTGTATAGAAAATGTGTGACCACAACTGCTTTTATATTTTTAACTACTAATAAAATTCCTAATGGCAAGTCTTCATAAGGTGAGGCAGAATTACCACTACTTAGAAATAGGACCAAAATGTTCACCCTTGCAGTTCAACCTTGAACTGCAGGGCTTGATGTCCTGTTTCAACAAAAATCCCTGGCTGGATTTGTCCCCATGGAAGTCACGCTGCTAGTGGCATTGCCAGCGTTATGAAACACCCAATTATCCCATTTCTTTCTGCTCAGTGTGGCAGTCAGCAGGGACTCCAACATGCCTTTGCTGGTGTCAGATGCTGTTAGTTTTCTCCAGCTTCCAACAGAGTTTTAAGGTCCCCAATACAAATGAAAGTACCCAAGACAGATGAGTAACACCCAGCTCAGCACTATTCCCTGTAAGCAATGGCCAGCTAATTCGTGTTGCAAAATTCCCGAGCCAACGGCCTTGATCTGGGAGGCAGCGGAGGAAGGTCAATATATTTTCTTAAAAATTATGGCAGAAGGCACATCCTCCCTGCAGGAGCATGCAAATAACTGCTGCCATGTCATACTGTCAACATGACACAGCAGTCACAACTACGTTAAAAAAAAATGCATTTTTTCCTTTTAAAAAATTGGTTGCAAGACCTCCTAAAGAAACATGAGGATTCCAGTTGGTTTTTTATTTTTATTTTTTAATAAACGGAAAGCTTTGAGTTGTTCCCTCCTGCCATTTCTCTTCCTTTAGCCGAGTGAAAGGAGAGAATCCGCCAGGAGCTGCTCCCGCTGCCCCATTGAGATGCACTTCCTCAGCAGGAGATGCCTCTGCACTTCCAAAGCTCTGCCAGCTTCCAAGAGGCAGTGGTAGAAGGTGGCATTTCACTCTTCTCACCTGTCCTTTGTCCTGACTTCCCCAGAAATTGAGACGTTTTGGAAAGCACACTGGGAAGTAGGTAGAAAAGCCTATCTGGATTCTTGCGTGTGCTTCTGCTTGTTCCTTACTTACCTAAAGCAGACACTGAGGAAAAAGTGTCATCTCAGAAATGGATGTGTCATAGGGAAACAAGCTGAACCCAAGAGCGATGCTTTTTATTAGAGTTCAAAGACAGAAGCTTCATCCAGAAGTTTCCCCCATCTCAGTTCTTGCAAGAAAAGGAGCTAGTGAGAGTCACAGGGTTGTTCACGGGGAGGTTCCTGATCCAGTGACAAGAACCTTGAAGAATCACTGAAGACCACAAAAAGCATCTGACATTGGACAAAATGTATATTTGGGGAAAACAGCCTAAACTGCCCCTTAGGTTTCATCTCCAGTCAGCAGGCGATACAAGTCCTCCAGGAATGATTCATATCTCATCCAAACATCTCCTTTGGGAAGGGATAAATCACCTTCCAACACACCCTTCCTCTTGCTAGGAACTACATAAGCAGGTTAGTAACTAAACTTCGACTAAAAACCTAATTTTAAACTGCTAAAGTTGCACTAGATCAACGCTATCCTGCATGGCAAAACCAAGAGGGCTGCAGCTTCTTGCTGCACTGATTAAAGACATGTTTGCAATACAGCTCTTCCTTGACTCGGCACCTTGGCCTTCTCCTCTGCTTCATCTGCACAGTAGGGCATAAACCTCTCAATTTGCCTTTTGCTCGTCCCAAGGAATGCCAGAGCAAAGGCTGCCAGCTTCAGGGGAAGAGTGATGAGACCAACGAACCCCACCTCAACCTCGGACAGTCGGGCGACGTTGAGGCGTTTCTAACAAAATATCCAAAAATGCCTTTTAAATGCAGCACCTTCTCAAGCTGCATCCATGAGGCCACCCACTGCAAGTGCTAGATGCAGTATCTCCCTGAGAAAATATGTTTGGAATGAAGTCTTTAAGACACTGCCTTCCTTCTCAGGGGGAATACCTTATTTACAGCCTCATTTATTTTTATTACCTGCTTAAAGGATGATCATAATATTTTTAAAAAGCTATGCAAATTCAGCTCACTAGATGAGAAAGGCAGCAAAGCAGCACCAGCTTTTCAGCGCTGCTCTCCTCCCTCCTGCTCAATTCCAAGTCAGAAGCAGATATGTGAATCTGAACTCTTACTACACTTGAGTTTACTCCCCTCGAGAAGACCTGCAGGCTCTGAGCAGGCAATCTTAGGAGAGAAGCAGGAACGTGGGATTAGGGTGGAAGAATCTGCTTCCTGCCCGCACAGAAATTCCCACGTTATTGCCGCTTGCTCCCCTTCAGACTCAGAAACTGCATTTCAAGTTCACTTAAAAACAAAATTGCTAGCTAAAAACTATACCAGGCAGCAACAGCGTTAAACAAGGCGTGATTTGTTGCATCTTTGGGCTTAGCCCTTCCGAGGCCTAGAAATTCATCCTCCTCAAGTCCATGTGTTCTGTGTTTAGTGGAGTATTTAAAAACCCATATGGACGCCTGTAATTAAAAGCATATGCTGTGCGGGCAGGCAGAGCGCTAACGTGCGACATGAAACACATTTTCAGCTGGAAATTTTAGCCCGACTGTCACAGCGTGCCGCAAGAATTCCTTACCTTAAAGCAGCCCAGAGCTTTCCTCCTTGGGCAGGCCATTAAGCAGGACTATTAACTAGACTAACCAAGTGAGCAGGAGCTGTGCACAGAGCGCGGAGGCTGCCGGCCCGAGGAGGGCCAAAATAGGAGCAGCCACAGAGCCCGGGACTCGCAGTCGTCAGCACCGGGGACGCCGATTTATGAGGAACAAAATAATTACTTTTTGATTTAAGCCCTAGAGTACTGCTGGTATTGCGATTCAAGCAAAGCACGTGGGGATGTCAGAGGGCTTGTACCGGGATATGGATTTGTGCATGTGTGAGAATCAATTGTCATTAATAGAACAAGAGCTGCCAAGGGCTGCTCAAGCATATTTAACGGTCAGGTTTGGCTGGGGATGGGACTCATGTTTGGGAAGAAAAGAGCATGGAAACTCCTGCAACTGGTTCCCAGTAGAGCCCATATGGGGATTTTTGGGAGGGGGTCACAGGCACCACCTTGCTGAAAGGAAAAACGAGAGCAAAGAGGAAGGGATGGCAGCATGAAGCCTGGGACCTGCTGGACCAGAAGCTCCAGCAAATCCACTCCTGAGGTTCCCTAAAGGAGCACGTCTGACATGGCTGGAGCTTCTGACCTTGAGTTTCTGACCTTTGGTTCCCCCCAGCATCCTGGCACGGAAGCATTCCTTAGACCTCTGGGAGCCACACAGTGAGCGGGCGGTTCTGGCACAGTGGACACTGAGCGGGCCGTTCCGGCACCGCAGCAGGACGGCGCCCACCTCTAAGGAGAGGCTAAGAAAAAGCGGGAACTATGCTGCTGGCTTAAGGGCCCGAGTGGGCAGGACAGCAACCTCAGCCATGGTGTGGCAAGGGCTCTGGCAGTGTCTTTATTCAGCCCGTCTTAACAGCTTCATTTCAAATGTGGCGGTCTTGCACGTAAAGAGCTTTCTAAAGAGCTTTCTAAGAGTAAACTCCCCCTAACACCTGAAGGTCAAGCTAGGTTCGGGTTAGTGCCTAAACAAGTGATTCTGATCCAAGTCACGCTGCAAACTGAAGCCAGGGCGATTCCAGAGCGCCAGGATGCTGCAGCACAGGACCACTTTATACCAGAACAGTAGCGTTCATGACAACTCAGTTGCTTTACGTTGCTTTAACAGACAAAGGAGTTGTGGTCAAAATTAAGAGAATCAGCTTGAAAACCCCACACCCAGCACTGCTCAGTGTACAAACAAATCAAGCTCCTGCTTACAGGCCAATAACCCTACGTGCCGCAGGCCAAGAGCTCCACCAACCCCACTAGCAGACACTACAGACTTTGCTCGCTTGCAGCCGGGTCCAGTCTCCAGGTCCAAACAGCACAAATTGGGCCGGTAAAGTCATTCTTGATATAGAAGAGGGACCAAAGTCTTCTTAGTTTACACCAGTCTGGTCCTGCGCAGCTGCTGTGATTCACTTGCTGGGTCCCCAGCTCTTAGCTACGGACTCTGGCTTCATAGGAGCTGCAGGGGACTGGAACGGTGTAGGGGAGAGGTGTGACACTCATCAACTCCACCTCCCTCCCTCTTTCCTTAAATACTCCCTATCCCTGCATCTCTGTTACCACTAAACACACGTCCCTTTGCTGGTTCTAGCCTCTGTCTCTTTTCAAGGCAGCCTGCAGCAGGGGCAGAGCGAGCGGACACCTGCAACCGTGCTCCTCGCTGCTGTCCCCACGAGCGCCAGGCGTCCCCGTGTCCCGCTCCGTGCCTCCCTTGCCACAGACATTGCGCCTTGCGAGCCTGCCTTTCTGCTCTCTGCATCCTGAAGCAGAGAGCAGGAGAGAAGTCCTGCTTGTCTCAGGGTGCTGTTTCGGCAGCACAAATCCATGCCCCAGGTGGCAGCTGCAGCTTCAGATGGTCTCTTAACAGTTATAAGCATCTAGAAAAGCCAATGACCTAATCCCTGTGACAGTAGCAGCCCCCATCAGAAAGCAGCTTCGAGCAGGGGCTCTGCTACCAGTGGTGTTTCCCTGCCTGCCCCTCCAGGATGCCTGGCAGACGGGTCGGAACACACTGCTCTTCCACTTAGCCATGGGCACAAGCACTGGCTGCCCTGGCTCACCCAGATCCCGTTTCCCTCAACACTTCTGCCAAGTGAGAAGTTCTCGGCTTCCTGGACACCACTTGCCCTCTGTGCAGCAACATCCCTGCTTAACCAGATGGACGTCTACGCAAAGGCATCAGAGAACATCTCAGAATCACAGAATCTTCAAGGTTGGAAGGGACCTCTAAAGGGATCTCCCCTTGGAAGGGTTGGAAGGGATCTCCTCGAGCAAGTAGCAAGCCAAGGGGCTGCAGCCCGAGCTCGTGCTCCACAAAGGTGCCATGAAGCACCACGGGGCGACCGGGCTCTCCTGACACCTCGCAGGGAAGGAGCGGTGAAGGATCTGGCCACTAAGCAACATGCCAGGCAACCTGGCCCAAGAGCACTACAGCTATTCCGCAGCTTTAATCACACCTACGTCTAAAAGTTACTTTTAAATTTCCTATTTCTGCATAAGTGATCTTTACATTTTCAGATTCATTGCTGTGGAAGCTTCCAGCGCTTCATCTGCAAAAGTGACATTTGTTGCATATCAATTTGCACCCTGGCTGCTTCGCAGCATGCACACGATTCCGCACATCTTCCAAGATTTCCTCGCCCTTTCATTGCCCCCCTTTAATAATATTCTTTCCAGAGGATCACCCTTGCACTTTACTATACCAGCCAAGGATGTTCCCTGAATTATTGATGAATCCTTTCCCATGTGAACCCACATGAAACAGTTGTCTACAAGTAACTGAAATACCACAAGCAGGCGCTTTATTTCCTACCCCATATCCAAGATGTCCTGAGAGATGTAAGATGTTACTCAAACACTTGGGAGGTAGGATCAAAAATTAAATTCTTCCTGCCCCATCAACAGGCAACAGCATAAACTTAGACTATAGTACCAACACATTTACAACAGTTTTCTGCATTGTTCAGTTATGTTTATGCGGTACAAGCTTAACATTTCTGGCAAAATACCGCTCACATTCAATTTTTGTAAAATCTGCACTCAAACGGCTAGAATAAGAGGCTGCAATAAGCAACACAGATCGGCGTAGATGGATGTTAGATTATGCCTTTTTGGCTCATTTGAGCATCAGAAAAAGAAACGTGCACATTTCTCTGCCCTATAAAGCTGCTGACAGAATAAACGAGCAGGTAAAGTCTGAAAACCAGAAGGCCCCCCAAAGCAGTGCGCTCACCTACGGGACCTCATTTCATCTCCCCACGAAGTGCCCCAGCCCCGTTCACCCTGACGGGCGCGTTCCCAGGCACTAACAAGCCCTCAAGCCGGGGCTATTGACAGTTACATGCACTGGTGGTCACGCAAGCCCAGGACTCCAGGCTCCCGGGGCCATTCCAGCCAGGGCAGCCCCATGCACAGAGCTCCTTTTGCGTTTCTTTTCCCCCCCAAAACAGGTCTCGCCGTTTCCACCCGCCTGGTTTCAACGTGCCCGGCGCCGCAGTGCCCGCCAGCCGCCCACGGCCTCTGCTCCTCTGCACAAGCAGCCTGTGCACAGGCACCGGGCAAGGCTGCAACCCAGGCACCTCTCCCTTCGGCTGTACCCGGTAAGAGACAGGGAGGCCCTCGTAAAAGCAAGTAGGGATTTGATGCTATAAGGCTGTAGCATCCCTGATAGAGGTACAGCAATCCTAACCTAAGGAAACTGTTCCATGTTAAATGTTCCACCTTATTAATTACAGTTGTCAATTATATAAACTGTTCTGATTAACCTTTTACAAACAGATTTATAAAACAGATGCGGTTTTGACTATGCTGCTGACCCAAGAAGGAGCTTCACAAATGCAACCCCCCAATTTGCAGCTTCAAAAGAACTCCTGAATCTACAATTTGTACATATAAAAGCTGCTTTGACATACACAACGGAGGCTAAACATTTTGCTTTTATTCTGAGTGCTTTCCAGGAACAGGGACGAATAATGCCCAAGATGAGATGCTGCTCTTCCAGTTTAGTATTGATTACCTATCACTGTGTTATTTCCAGCTAATGAGAAGGGTAGCTCCTTTGCAGGAAAGGGGATCTGGATGACCATTTCATGTCCAAATGAATACATGACAGATGGAGGCAGAACAACATGGCTGTGGTATTTGTAATCATAGAAGGACAAATGTCAGAGTTAGCAATGAGTATATCTGGTCTGGATTTTAAATGTAGGCATACTAGAAATCCACAGAGCCCAAAGGTCCTAGGGAAGGACCATTACCCTCCAACGCTGGCCTTACAGCATTCAAAAAAGAGTGTTTACTCCTCCCCATCTTGCTCCTGGTTCTCGCTTGCTGGAGGCGTTCTCGGGATGGTTCTACAAGCAGCAGGTAGTGACGCTTTTCCCTGGGAGCACAGCGCTCTCCGACAGCCCTGGCAGGCGGGAGCAGGGCGCTCGGAGCAGCGGAGCGCTCAGAGCAGCGGAGCGCTCAGCCCTGTGGGATGGGCCCAGGCGCGACCCAGGGCTGGCAGGGATTCCCGGCAAGAATTCCCAGCAGGAATTCCTGCAGGGCAGGGACTGCACAGCCACTCACCCCCCGCACATTCACAAGCCAAGATCATGAAAGGGAGCAAATCAACAAGGCAGCAGCCTGCAGGCACCCGAGCAGCCTGGCCCGTGGGAGCTGG
>JAVCKT010004060.1:0-40626 GCA_032273925.1 Rhynchotus rufescens
GATCTACAAGAGAGCAGGGAAAGAAAATCAAAAAGTGGTCACAAGTAACTTGCTTCGGATAGAGAATGGATTTAAAGAAATAAGTTCTCCCAGAGCTGCTATTCTAATGTGCCTAACGCAGCTTTTCCAAAGGTGGAAAGTGATATTCAGGCATTATATGCATTAAGCTTGTTCCTTCTCATCTTCCCTCCTCTCCCCCCGCTCTCCCTCCCCAGATTTAATTCAAACCCAGCCTCCTATCCAGATCTTCTGCTGCATTTTGCTAATCCTAAGAAGTTGGAGATTTCTTTCCCCTCTCCAAAAGAATTTTAATTATTTTTTATAGTGCATGCTTGAAAAAAAAAAACTTTATATTCTTCCCTACACCTCTTGCGGCTTAAATCTCAACTTGCTGCTGTTGTCACCTCTCAGTGGGTTACTTATATATAAATAAATTTGAAAAAGTCCCCCTGTGTTAACATTACGTGCTGTTACTCTGCAGCTGCTATGGTAACAGATGAGGAAGACGGAGAGCTCCTGATAAAGCTTAATGGCAAAGCAGCAGGATTGTAGTGATGAGTTCAGGGGGGAGAAGGGAGGAGAGCACAAAATCCCTCAGCAATTCCGTGAAATGAGTCGCCAATTAAGTGCCAGTCACGGAAAGGGCTCTGCGTTTTCCTTAAAAGTGACTTAAACCAGATTTTGGTGGTTGTATTTAGAGCCGGCGCAGCCTGGAACTTTGGGAAGCAGTAAATTAGATTGCAGCCTCTTTGGGTGTTTGTTTTTTCTTTCTCTCCCAGGATTTAGGTCTATAGAGGTGCATTGTCCTATTTTAGCCTGCTAGGATGAAAATGAAGGGTTTTAACCCCTTCTTTTTAAGAGGATAAGCGGTGAGTGTTTTGGCTTTCCTCTTTTCTTTCATCCTTCATCGGGATCCAGCTTCTCGGGCACTCTTCAAAGCTTGGCAGGAAGAGCAGCCCACCTGATAAATCAGGATTGAGTTCTGCAGAGTGTCATCTTGTGCCATGCCTGGCTTTAGGTAATGCTTTGAACTTGATAAAGAAGCTCATTCTGCGCTCAGGCGGTCAGTGGCCCCTGCTTTTTTGTTTTTAAAGCTTAAAACTTGTAAAACTTCTGTAGAGTGTTGTTTTTTCCCCCCCTTATTCTGGCATGACTTCTGTTATCATGAATTAGAGAGCGATTGCTTTGAACGCTCGGAGAAAATACCTGTCATCTCAAGTTCTTCTTGGTGAAACATCAAGAGAGTTTTAATTACTGCTTCAGTGGGAGGTTTTAAATTGGGAGAGAGCTCCCGAGCGCAGAGTCCTCTCTGCAAAGAGGCCACTTGAAGCATCAGGACTGTGGATCACGAGCAATGCAGGTGGTTTGAGGAGGTAGTAAACAGCCTATTTACTGTTAGTAAACAGTGCCAGGCAGTAAATTTAAGAGCTATGAAGTTTTTTTTTACAACACAGGGTTTTCAGAGGTACCTGGGGGTGTGTTAGGAAAGGCGAAGGGGAGGAGTTTTAAAAGCTGCTGGGATGGGATGGGAAGCTCAAGTGGGACTGGCTGGAGCAGAGGATGCTCCGGAGGCTGCTGCGGGAAGAGGCCACAGGAAGAGGCTTTTGTGCAGAGATGAGGACACAGCAGGAAACCTTCTTGGCTGGAGCCCTTGGAAGATGTTTGAGAAGGACCTAGATCTGAAGTGAAACCCAGGGTCGTGCATGGAGGATTTTGTGGGAAGAAGGTTTTGGCCGGACTAAAGGAGAAAAATTAGTAACATAGAGGAGCCGCAGGGGGAAATCTCCAGCACTGTGAGTGGCCTTGTTTGCAGCAGGACAAATGGTATATAAAAAAAGTGCCTTTGTCTGCCCTGAAAGGGTCTGAGTTACTAAAAGCTTTGGGAGGTGGGCTCAGCACGCTGAGAAGATACTTGCAACTATTTGGTCTCATTTTTTTAGAGATGCTGATTTTGTAATGAAGGACATAGAACATACCCTGCCAGAGCTGTTCTCTGTTGAAGCTAGGGATGTTTTTTCCAGCCCCTGGAGTATGGCAAAGCAGTTGGTTTTTAGGTAGCCAGGGCCTTTCTGGGGCCTCCTGCACCATGTTCAATTATCACCCACCCTGCAGAGCCCGGAGGAATTCTGCAAAGAGCCATCAACTGCTGTTTTAGGACTGGCCTAGCAGTTGGATGCAAGGGGAAAATACTCCTGGGTGCTTCCTAGCCTAATTCGGACTGACCTTATTCTGCTGGAGCCCTGGAGGAGGAGGCGATTGCAAGACTTGGCTCTAGGATTAGTCCTCCTCGAGCTGAGCAGGGCAGGACATCATTAGGGCAACATCTTTGTTAGTCTCAGAAGCAAAATCTTGGCGTCGTTCAAAGGAATGTCCTATTAAATGATGCATTTCCAACAGTATCAGCTGGCTGCATCAGTGATTAATAGCAAAATCTCGGGTTATTACAACTTGCTGCTTCCTTTTGGAATTTCCCTGGGATGGGATATATTTCATTCAGGGACGTGTTTTATTTTCCGCTTCATAAACCAGCCTAATGTCAAAGAGAGATTTGAGCAAGAAGCACCTTGTTCAAGTCAGGGTGATTTCTTTGCTGCTGACAACACGGTCCCTTTTCTTGACACCGTTTTCCTAAGGGAGAATTATTTGGGAAGGGTTCGGTATTTGCCCCGTGCACAATTTGTACAGAAGTTGCAGATAGGTTAGAAATGAAAACTCTCTTTCTAAACCTACTTTTATTATAGAAGACGTTGAACATAGAGAATAGGTTGACATTTGTGTCTGTGACATACACGTGTATTCTCAATCTTGTTAGTCATAAAACTAGGCCAATTATAACAATAGTATGGCCTTTACTGAGGCAGCTGTCTTGGTTTTTGCTTCTTTAAAAATATTTTAAAAATACTTAGTGTTGTTTTTCATGGTATCTAGCAGCAAACTGCATCAACGTATCAACTTCATTCCCATTTTATTTTTCCCTTTTATTTTTACACAGAACAGAGCTTTGAAAATAGTCTCTCAGATGTCACATTAGGCATTCATCTTGGTATTTATGCTTTATCATACGTGTACATGATGTTTTTTAAACACAAGTGACATCCTATGCTCTCGAAGTCGTGCTGCTCAATGCATTTATTCATAAGGGGAGTCACGCAGTCGTATTGCATCAGTGAGACCGTTCACAAGAGCCAAAATTGTATGTACACATAATTATTTCTATGGCTAGGGCCTAGGTAATTCTGGCTTTAATCAGGCTGGTAGTACTTGACCCTTGGGGCTCTCTTTCAACCTCGTTTTCAGTCTCAACAGAAGCATGAGATGCATCGTGATAAGGTCAGAGAGGTTTCCTGAGTGGCATATTTGGATCGTGCAGTCAAATGTGGAAATTTAATGCAGCTGGGAAGTCATTACTAAGCTGGGCAGCTTGAGTGGAGGATCCAGCTTAAAGGTAGTGAAAATAGAGCTCAAGGACCCAATTTATTTGTTTCTGTGGGGTATCAAAGAGTCTGTTCCTGTTGCAGGGCTGGATGCCCCTTTAGGGTGTTTTAGAGGGCTCTTGCTGGAGAAAACTGGTGGTATTAAGTGAAGTCTGGTGCCCTTAAAGCAACTCAACTGTTAGGGAAAAATCACCATGGGTAAATGCGACCTTGTTACCTCTTCAGTTGTTCACTTAATGTCTGCAAACAAACCTGTCAAAGCCATTTTGAGGCTCTCTGATACCTTTATGATCCAATAATGTCACTGGTAATGGAAGGAACTTAATGGAAATGCTGAAATTTCCCTTGCATTGGCTTCCTAGTTGCCCAGAGAGGCATCTTGGGGTTGAAAGATGCCCCTTTTAGACTAGGTCTTAGGAATATTGCTATTTTAATCCTTGTTCCCCATAGAGATGAAAAGGTGCTTCTGAAAGCTTGCCAAAGGGAAGCTTTGGGATCAGTGCTTTTCCAAAGGTGGGAACCCTTCCAGGCCCCAGGGAATTACTTGGAATTCTGGATACTCAATAACCCCAGAGATCTGGCCCCAAATTCCCAGACAAGCGCTTGTTATTTTGACATTTCTGAAGAGGTTTGAGGAGATCAGCCCAGGGTAATATTCTAAATTTTCCTCAAACTCTCTGAAATGTGGCTGGACAGCCCAGTGCCTTCACTACCCAGTTGTTTCCAACAGAATGGGAGCAGAGCTATTTTTGTCTCCTTGCTATCGTTGACCTTAAATACTACAAGAGAAAAAAGCTATAGGAAAAGAAACCCTCTCGACTGCTGCAGTCTAAGCCCTATGTTCAAAGGAAAACTCCCTTTTAATGGCAAGTGTTTCCAGCACACCTGGAAAACCTTAAGGCTTGAGCAAGACAAGACATGACAAGCATTTTGTCCAGACATGTTTCTAATTCCGTTCTAAAGAGAGTCTGTGTATATATATGTGTGTGTGTATGTATGTATATACTTATGTAGCTCTCAAAAAAATCCCCCAACCTGTAGCTGTTTCTGTAGCTGATCCCATTCTGGAATTCCAGAGCGCTAGGAATCACTTTTGGTGGGATTTTTTTTCCCCAAATGATTGAACAACTTGCTTTCTTCTTCTTAGAAGGCTCTTAAATGTGAATTTTATGCACATTTAAGAAAATATGTTAAAAACCTGCACTTTTCTACACCTTTAAGGAGACCCAAATTTGTTTCTGTGCTCCAAAACCGAGGCCATAAAGCAGGAAGAGCTTCTGCAGTGGAGTATTGCAAAAGCAAAGTGCTTTGCCCAGGGGAAAAAGCCAAAAATCTTGACTTGCAATTGAAAAACAAAGGTGTGGAGGCTGCTGAGTGATCGCGGGCAGCACTGATCTGTACAGTACCAATGAAGCAACTGCCGCGTCCCCTCTAATTAGCAGCAATGACAGTGCAACTGTATAGGAGCAATTACATTGCAACTGATCTGTGCCATCTCGGAGAGGTTTATTGTCATCGGGGAAACGGGACTCGAAAGCTCCGGGCAAGATGGAAATGCTGAGCGGGAGGTAACCCAGAGCCACGCGATTCCTGGCAATTCCCAGGCCTCGGAGCTGCGTGTGTTCCTGCAAAAATGGATGTGTGCCGTGTATTTTTCTCTCTGGTGACATGCAAATAAGTAATTTGGATGCATTAACCTCTATATTCTTGTGTTTTGTTCAATGTCAGGTTAAAAATACCCCCAAGGGAGAGTGAGGGAGAGAGATATTTTGATTTCAGTGCTGTTTGCTGCTCCAAGGGGCCTGCGAGCCTGGCCCCACACCTGGACCGTGAAGCTGCTGTGCTGGGTGCTGCAGATGCTGCTCTGCAAAGCAACCTGTGCAAAAATTGCAGGAATTCCTGGCATCAGCTGATCTCCGAGAGCTTAGAAATACCTAAAAGGCCAGTTGAATGTTACCAGTCCCCTCTTAAGTTAACGTAAGCTCTGGTCCTTCCCCGTCTCCCCTCTCCCAGCTAGTTTTCTGTTCTGTCTGGCTGCTCCCAGTTATGCTGGCACGAGCATTTATAGGAATGTGCAGTGGTTTCTCAGCCTCTTTGTCAAGAAATCAACGTTTTCCTTCACTTTAAGCTGCATGAATGGAAATTTCCCCTGTCGTTTTTACCTAATGCACAGGATTCACCATTTGAACCGCAGCAAAGATCAGTCGTTCGGTCAAAACAGTGCGTGAGCCTACAGTGTATCCCATAAGAGGAGCAAACAGATGCTCAAGCGAGACCCCCTGCCACCCCAAATCTATCTTTGAATGAACCTATAGGTTCAATGAGCCTATAGGACCGCGGAGCGCCGAGCTGCCCATATTGTCATAGTAACTAGAGCTGCAGCACTGGCTTCCAGCCAGGAATCGTGGTGAATCATGGCTTGAATGTGGGTGTCTGTGGAAAGGAAATAAGCTCGGATTCATGAGGAAATCAATGAAATAGTATTTGCTTTATATATATATATATATACATATTTTTTTTTTTCCCTGGAAGGTCTTTTTTTCACCACAGATCATTTTTCACTTTATCCCTTTAAAGGTAGGAAGGATATTCTCACATTGATGTTTCCTGGACTGTTGGGCAGCAAGGAGGGGCTGTATATGGGGAGCATTTCTCCCGTGTGTGCTTTCTATTATTATTTTTAGCTAGGCTTTGCATTCCAAAATTGCCCAAATGTTGAAATAGAGCAATATGCCTGAATTATAGAGGCGCTTTAGAACGGGTTTGTGCATTGCACGTGTAAATGTGGTCTCTGTGTAGGACACCAGAAGGAGCTAATTGCAGGTCAGGTCTATTTGAGATGCAGCATCAACTGCTATAAACGCTGCTCGTGCCCACAGTGATTCCCACGTTTTGTTTATACTTGGATATTAAAAGTAGTCGCAGAGCAGACACACAGAGACTCCAATGTCACCTAAGAAGCAGGGCTGCAGCTTAGGCCTGCGTTCAAACAGTGCTGCTGTTGAGGACAAGTGCCTCATCCTCAAGTAAAGTGTCACTGGGTTCTATTTATTGAGCGATTTGCCAGTGCTGCTAAATTCACGGGTTTATGACAAGTGTGGATTTTTACCGGGCTTCCAATTAGGAATGAATGCGGAGGAGGAGAAGGAAGCAATGTTTCCTCCAAGGCATTTGTCACTGCTGTGGCCTCCCACCTCGCCTGGGGAAACTGCTGTCTCCAGCTGGAAAATGTCTAACCCCACCAATGACAAGGATTTAAATGAGGTATTTTCAGTCAGCATCATCAAACAAAGCTGTTTTAGGGTTTTCTTCAGCGCCCAAGTTCATAATGATGTTTGTCCTACCTAGCAGATCCCTAAGAAGTCTGTGTGTAAATAGATCTCGCAGAGTCTTTGGCATCTGCTGGTGGAGATGCTTCTTATCTTCACTCGTGAGAAAAACAGCAGATAAGATTTGTGTGCTTTTATTATTTGTGCTTTAGTCATACGGAGAGAAAAAAAGCAATTGATAGTCTTATTAGGAAAGTAAATATCAGAGCATAAAGTAAACAAGGGACAAATTATGACAATTATTGCCTCTTCCTGCAAACTTTGGAGATGCCCCAGGTTCTGATCAAATAGGAGAGATTGCTTAAATATCAGGGCACATCTTTGGTTTGGGGAAGAGAGCACCTTGGTTTCCCCATTGAGATAAAGGGCCGTTATGGCCCTGATGACCACATTTGGTGGCCACAGTAGATGTCCTGCAAAGAACTCCCGTATAGACAAGTCCTTCAGCAAGCTGGGCATGGGCTTTAGGAGTGAATTTGCTCTTAAAATGAATCAAAATCGGCACTTTTTTTGTTCCCCTCTACTCTCTTAAATCACATTATTGAAGCTGCTTTCAATGTGGTTTTTGCTGGGGTGTAGCTTGGCCAAGCAGGTATGGACACATCGGAGCCCAAAGCTCTTGTTACAGCTTTACAAAGTCCTTCTGCTGGTGTCTAAGCTTCCCTGAAGGCTGCCTGGCCTGTGTCGGTTTTATACGTGGATTTTCCTTAGCTCCATGATTATTCCAGTTAGTTCTTGTCTTTTCTTCATGGATTCAAGAATTTAAGACCTGTCTTTTGCAGGCCCTGCAAACTACAAATTGCCTGTGACTTTGCTGCGTAGCTTCATTCACTTACTGCCCTGCATGAATGTTGCTTTCCCCTGAATAAGACTATTTTCCCTGAATTAAGACATCATTTCTTGTCAGCCAAATGCAAAAAAAAGAAAAATGGGAAGGGTGTAATTGGCACTGCAGGGTGGCAAAATGTCCTGGCTGGACTGCAGGAATGAGAGATCTGCAGAGCAAGTTAAATTTGCAGATACTCCTAACTCTGCCTTTGCACCATGAGCAGCGATTCTGGCTCTGGCCACGTTTCTCGGGCTGAAGTTTCACTTAGCCCAGTGTCTTTCTGCATTTCTCCCCTCTCCTTGGCTTCAATGTCACCCTTTCAGCTGCCTGTGAGTTCTGGCCTCTCTCCTTCCCTCGTCCCTGTTTGGTTTGCCAGGCAGCACTGCAGAGCTCGCAGAGGGGCTGCCCAGCTGAAGTCACTGCAGCTTGATTCATATCTCTGCATTTTGCTGATATTTTAACTTTCAAACAGATCAGAAACCACTTTTTGAACTTCAGGAATTGCCCTGCTTTCGTTCTCTTAGCAAAGCACTTCACGTATTTAATTGAAATCTCTACAAATTACAGTTAATTATAGTCAAAGTGTGTCCTAAAATAGGTCACATGCCATTTGGAATGAAACATGCTGAAAATTATCACATTTGCTTGGTTGGGCCCAAAATACATTCTGAGATGCTGTGTCCTCTCTGGCTGCTGCTCTGCCATTTGCTTGCTGTGGACCTCCTTTCTGAGCATTAAACTGAAGAGTTTCCTTGTGAAAAGTGGGGGAAAAGGTGTATTTAGCTGCTGACCCTTCTATTCTTAATAGTTCAGGCAGAAAACACTTTGCTCCCTTCTATTTGAGACAGAGAAGTCCATTATTTCCATATTGCACTTTTAAAAAAAAAATATTATTGAAAAGCACTGTGAGCAGCCACTTTCAGAAATCTCTCCAACAGACCAATTCTATCACGGGCAATCTTCATGTACCTCTTTCCCTTTGATTTTTAGCCTATTTCCTAGTATAGGAAGCATGTCCTGCCACCCCATTGCTGCTTTTTCCCTGGGATTTGCCTGGCTCCATGGCTCTTTGTTCGTCCTGGTGCTGCCTTTCAAGGGGACGAAGCTTCATCTTGTTTGGAGCGGATAATGATCCTGCTGCTGCATTCGTGAGTCAGCAGAATCCAGTTAACCCTCTCCCAGCGTGGTTAACACCAGCTAGGACTGCATATTTACTCTATATTTACTTATATATTTACTTTAGAGCCCCAAAGTCCTTGGCCTCTTGTTGTGCTTCACAGCAGTGACTGTTCTATGCTGCCTTTTAAAACTGATTCTAAATGCTCTCGAGTTAAACCCATTAAAATAACTCTGCTAATGACCTTGAGCAAGAAGGATTTCCAGCAACATAGCAGCTGTATTTGTGTGCAGATCCTGCATGTGCCTTTCCTCACGGGCAGCTGCTGTACACCAGCTTCTGCTCGTGTACCTGCATATATGGCCTTTATGGGGGCTTTTTGGCATGCCAACATGCACGTGTGTCTGCCTTATTTGGAGCATTAGTGCAGAAGGTGCTTGAAATTGTGGCTATAATTGTCATCAATGGCATTACAGAGCTAAAAAGCTTGGCAGCTACCTGTATATATAACCTAGTTTACCTACAGATTTGCTTATGGAGCTGTTTGGAAACAGAGCTCTGTGGGTTTCTGTGATTATTCCCTCTATTTCCAGGTGAAATACATCTACAGCATAAGTAAGAAGAGTTTTTATCTTCTGTCCTAATGCAAACTGCAGAGCTCTGTAAACCCAGCTGTTCTCCCCCTCTACTCTTTTCCCTAGCCCCAATTTCTGCAGAATTTGGGGTGTACATAAATACTGAACCCACACATTCAGGTAAGTCTTGGACTTAAAATCCTGTCCTGGGTGAGAGCTGCAGCCCTCCCATTTGTTGCTCCCGGAGGATTAGCTCTTGGCAAGGAACTGCAGCAAGGAGGCCCTTCTGGTGACCTCCTTTTGCCACTGAACTCAGAGGCATATTTGACCTTGTGCAGCTACTACTCTATTTAACAGAAGGTGGCTGTTGGTGTTGATTTAAAGATAAAACTGTCATTTGGGAACTCTCTTTTCCTGCCAAATTGTTCTCACTGCAGTTCAAGAACTGCAGTTTGAGATGCACCTGCAGAAATCCAGAGCATAGAGGTCAGTTTTTAACCTGCATTCAGTCTAACTCTGCACTGATTGCAAACTCTAGGCTTCCATTGCTCTTTCTTTCCTTCCTTTCCAATGGGACTATGATATTTCTTAATTGATCCTAACCTTATAAGCTCAACAAAGGTTTCCCCCTCCTCAAATACATCTGAGTTTTCTGTTTGCAACCAGTATGTTTGTCAGCTGCGCTTTAACAGGGCCTCTAAGGCAACGACAGCACCACAGAGTGATTTCCAGTTAAATTTCCAGCAATTTTAAGTCTGGTGAGAGTCTTTAATTCCAGCAGGCATGGGATGCAGCTTTGCAATGGCTATTTGCACACAGTTATCTCACAAGCAGTTCTTGGGGAGCTTGCTAAGGGATAGTGTTTTGCAAAATGACAGCAAAAAGTTGTATTTTGTGTTTCACTAATGCAAAGTCATCATGCCAGTTGTGCAGACCATCTCACAGTCACTTTTGGGTGGAAAAATGTATAGATTTGTGTCCAGCATTTCCCTCTCTTCAGTCTTTTCTCTCCCTTAAGCTGTTCATTGAACTTGTAAGTCTGTAGGCTACGGAGATGGGTTTTGAGGAGAGTGCAGCCTTAGAAGGAGCACTTGATGAAAGTGTTGGATGTGGAGCAGCTTCCTCTGCCCTGGAGAACGTTGGCCCTTCAGCTTTGCTTTGCCCTTCATTCCCAGGGATTTGTGTATTCCTTGCAATGTGGAATGAAGGAAGCAGCCTTTTCCAAGCAAGGATACGCTGTAAAGCTTGCCCAGGTGGGTATCGGGTCTGGGCAAAGAAAGAAACTCATTTTATATTGAGCTTGAAAGCAAAACCAAGAAAAATCTTGCTAGAACAAGAGGGATGTTTAGTCGCTGTATGTGATTTTGAGCAACTGATTGGAGATGCCAAAACATCTGCAATTAATTGAAGTAGCTGGGATCCATTGAGGGCAGGCAATTCTTCGGTCAGAATTGGTTGTTGGTTTCTCATGGCAAGTGATGATGTTCATGAAATTAGACTTATTCCTGATCTGTTTATCCTAATAAACCAATAAAATCCCTCTAAGCCCTTTTGATATATGATGGCAACCAGGTTTCGTGTAGACTCTTGAAACTGAGCCTGCTGACAACCTTCTGGGCAAGGAAGGACCCAAGAAGCGCAGATTCTTTTATCCTCAATGTAATTTCAGTGGCTTTGGGTCTATTTAGCTGGGGTTTTTTTGCTCAGGAGCACTATCTGCAAAATAGTCTTTTAGTGTCTATGGAGTCCCAAAGTAGAATAGAGATTGTATTTTGCAGAACCCTAGACAGGAGATACCTAGGGACATGTCTATCTAGTTTTCCAGTGAACCTTCACTGCATTTTTGACCACTTAATTCCATTTTAAAACAAGTACAAGAGCAACCGAGCCTCAGAAACTACTCTTTGCTTTTTCTCCTCACCTGTTCTCAACTGTGGTAGCTTTTTTGGTCATAGTCAATGTGGTTGTTAGAGCACTGAGACAGCAGCTCGGCACAGAAGGGGTGAGGAAAGAGGAGGAATTTGGATGTAGAAGCTCCAAAAATTGTGTGTGTTTTGCACTAAATGAACCTGCCCAGTTGCATTTCTACATAAATTATCGTGTTGAGCATGCCTGGGCTTCTCTTTCCTCATGTGAGATATAAGACAAGTTGTGTCTTACATCTCTCACTGCCTTTCTGCAGGGCCTGGGGGTTTCGGGGAGCAGGTTGTTTCCTAGAGTTCAACCAGGGTTCGGGCAACAGGGTTTCCCCCTGTGTGTCCCTGTTGTCACCCAGGAACCTCTTGTGGGGACGTCCTTCTCCCTAGGACTTCAGCCTTTCCTTTCTGAACGCTCTAAGTTACCTTGGCAGAGAGATGGGCAGTAAAAAGAGAATATTTGACAACAACAACCCCTAAATCTTGATTGAAACCTCTTCTAGTAAGAATTAATAAGACTTTTAAAAACCATTTTCACTGAGCAATTGTTGCTTCCAACTCTTTCTTTAACTCTTCAGAAAATGCCTGTTTTGTATCCATTTTATTTTCATAATCTTAATTTTCATAATCTTTCCTTGAACAATACAAGCAGTAATTGGATATGCAGTTTGCTCGTTCTCAAAGATTGGGTATTTGGCACGACCAGAATTTGAATCAAATCAGCTGTGACTTATCATTGATCTGTAAAAGTAACAGGTTATCAGTTGGTTTTATTGCTTTAAGATTATGGAACACTCTTGTTTTATTTGGCAAATATCGCGTCTTCGAAGTAAACCTAGGTCATGTATTTTAAGCAATCCCTTAAAAAAGAGCTTTAGAAGCTGAAGACTAGTTTGCATTGCAGCCCTGGTGATGAACCCAGGTGGGATGTGGCAATTTTGGGGAAGCAATTTTGCATCTCTTGCAAAACTTGGTTTTAAAGGCACTGTCTGATCAGTATTGCTGCAAATGCAGCACCTCTTGCAGAGGCAGCAGCTTGTGCAAGTGTTAAAATGCTCTCCTGATGGAGCAGTCACCTCTTACAGCCACATTGGTGGCCCTGGTTATGTTCCAGCCGTTGCTTTTCATAGTCCCCTCTGGAAAAGAAGCCCTCAGAGCCCTTGGCACAGTGGGGCTGGTGGGACAAAACCTCCATCACCAGGAAGCTCAGGGAGGATCAGCCGGTCCACGAGGGGCAGCTGGTTGGAGAGGTACCCGAGCAAACATGGAATAATGCTCAGAAATGGGAAGACGGGACCCACGGAGGAAACATCCACCACTTTCCAAGCCCTGTGCCATATCTGTGGATGATGAAATCGCTTTTATGGTTGCTCTTGGACTGTGCTCGTTCCTGCTGGCCTCTCACGTATGGGAAACCGGTGCTGCCTTGGGTGGCCAAGAAGCTGTCGCTGTTGAGGACTTTGACCAGGGTGCCTTGAAACGTGTCCGTGTCAACCGGCATCTGATCTTGTTTCCTCTTGCCCAAACGCCCTCCGCTGGGTGAGTAACCTTGCAATTGATTTGTTTTCTAGTTTTGGAGGGTGTCAAGTCCTCTTCTAAAAAGGAAGAACAAAAGTCCAAGGCGCAAACCACCCCTGAGCCGTTGGGAGGCTGATTTCTACCCAGCTATTTCCTAAGGATTTAAATATGAGGGAATCCTACTTGTTCTCTCCTAGTGCAGAATTCTCTGCCTCACCCCACCCACGTTCATGGCCATGAACAACACGCTCCCCGCTCAATTCCGGAGTGGGAAACAGGCTGGGAATGCCCAGGACAGGCTGGACGCTGCTGTGTCCCACTCGGCATTCCGCTCATCCCTGTGCGGCCGCTTCCCAGAATCCCAGGATCCCTTCGGCTGTAGGCGTTGTGGGGTCCAAAGGGCCGTGGCGCTGACAACTTGCAGCCTGTTTTTCCTCCTGCTCTGATTCACCCTGTCCTTCCTGCATCGAGAGGAGGAGGAGGAGGGGAGCAAGGCACCAAAAGGTAGCGCAGAAGCTTGCGCAGCCTACGGTGACTGTGCTCTGTGACTCAGAGGGTAGCTGCCCTGTCTCGTGCTTCCCCAGAGTGGTTTGCGACTGGTTTCTGTCCATCAGCAGTGAAATAGCCCTGATCCGAGGCTAGACCTAGGTTTAATTCAAACTTTCCTCAGCCAGGTCCAGCTGGCCATTAGGTCCTGATTATCACTCATCCAATATAAGTGATATGGCTTAAAACCATTCCACAAATACATGTATATACACACACACGTGGTCATGGGAATATTTCCCCGTGAAACTTGGTTTGCTTTTGGAGTCAAAAGCACTCCTACATGAGCTTGTCATGCATGCAATATTAATTGCAATGCATTTTTAATTTAATGACAACTTAGGCTAAGTCTCGCAGCACCCTTGCTCCTTCCTTGCCTAGCTAATCTCAAGCAATGATAGAGGTTAAACATCAGATCTAACCTAGCTCAGAATCCATATCCTTTTAAGCAGAGTATTTAAACTCGGGTGTTTAAATTCCAGGAAAATGCCCAAGGAAAATGAGATGCATTGGCAGAAATTCCAAATGGAATTACTGTTGGATAATCCTATCCTTTATGTGCATGGACAGGAGCCTTTTTTGGGAGTGAATTGCTTGAAACAGGAGCTCTTGGTGCAGTTTCCTCAAGTTTATCTAGGTGATGGAAAGCGGAATAATTTTGTATAATAATAATCCTTCCCTGTTGGAGGTTTGTTCCTTGATTTGGTTCTCCCCTGCCCTCCGTTACCCCAAGGGTTAAGAGATAAAACGTCTCTAAGCCCATTGTTAATTTAACAGCAAATTGGAGCTTGCACTAAGTGATACCATTCTCCTCTGCTCCCATAATTAAATTTGGGTCAAAAAGTTTAATTTGTTTTGTTATTATGATGGTAATTTAGGCCCCAAATGAGTATGGAAAGCAGCCGGCTGGAGCCTGGCTCTTGTCTGCATTGGAAAAAAGATCTGTTACCATCCAAACTTGTCTCTAGTCACAATAAGAAGCTCATGTGCAGGCTGGCCAAACTGCATGAATTTACATTAGGCTGCAGTTTTGAGTGGTCTTAAACTCTTTCAGAACGGCTTTAGAAATGCATTCAATAATGTTCCTTAAAACACAATTATTTTGTTCACCGTGAAAGTCAGTATTTATTTCTTCAGTTAAACTATAGAATGTGCTGAATACCATGCAAATAAAAGCAAACCTTGTGCTTTTCTCCTCCTCCTGGGAGGGTTAGCATCACTGGACCTGGGCATTAGGACCCACCAGTGAGTATATATTACTAGCAAGCAGCAGTGATCCAAGCACTTATGACTAGGCAGAAGGCAACTGCGTTGACTGCCTTTCCTTTTGTATTTTGCACCTGAAATCTGGTCTGTGAAAGATGGGAGTAACTCGACGTTTTCTACCATTGAAATTGAATTGAAATTAGTTGATGAAGGTCATTGAAATGACTTGATGAAAGTCATGCAAATGGCAAAGCTGGCACCACGAGCCTGTCATCCATCATCCTGGTTTTCCACCGGGCTTGCTGGACCTCCCGGGCTCCTACGGATGCCTCCTCATCCGCACTGCGGTGGGGGGGTCTCCTAAGAGGTTGCAGCCTTTTAGATGCCATTAAAAGAGAGGTGCTAATACTTATTCCCCACTTAGGGATTAACGTTTGACCTGCCAGTTGCAATATCTCTTCGCACAGCTCCTTCTGAAGACGGATTGCGTGCATGCAGGAAGAAATTAAGCCCTGTAGCCTCCTCTGGAAAGCCAGGAAACACTGTGAGCCTTTCAGCAAGGAGCAAGCAGAGCCATTAACATGCAATATTCACGACCGTGCAGCCGGCAGAGCCTGGGAATAGCATTAATGACCCTCGCCGCTCATTTGCTGCAGCGGTGCCAAAGCTTCCAGTAGGGATCGAGTCATGGAACGGAGCTAAGACCATCCTGGGCACGGAGGAAGCGCCGGGGACAAAGAAACCCTTTCCCATCTTCTTGCTCCGGCCGGGAAAGGGTTAAGGCTGAAAAGCCGGCAGCCACCTCGGGAAAACATGAATCAGCCGCCGTGCGGGAGGGCAGGATGGGAGCCGAGCAGCTCCGGGCTTCTCCTTCCCGTATCCCCTCTCATACCGCTCGGATTTTAAGCATCCTGGGTTTCGGAAGCCCACGGTGCAACTGATGCTCCGCACCGGGAAATAGGGAGCTGGGCATGGAAGCAGCGAGCTGGAGCTGGAGCCCTTCTCCCGGCTGCTCCGCGCGCAACATGGAGGGAGGCACCCGCGCTGCTGCCTTTACCAACGTCTACGCGGCCGCTTTCACCTCGATCCCGCCGGGAAGCAGCCTCCACGGAGCCGAAAGGTCAGTGCGATCCCCAAATCGCCCCCGGATCGACGCTCCGCGCGGCTCCCGTGCCTCAAATCCGCTTTGAAATGGAGGATTGCAAAGCCGTGCTGTTCCTGCCAGGAATGCTGTTTTTCCACGGTTTTGATCACGCGTTTGGGGCTGAGGGGAGAAAAGCAGCATTTCCTTCTCCCCCACCAAATCCAACTTGGCTGTTCTTAGTGGGCTTCCAGCGTACGTGTTTGACTGCAAATCATTTAGGTGTTTGGATATTTGAACGGAAAAGGGTTAATCACGTCCTTCAGTCAGAGGCTGCTTTATAGCACCCCTAAAGCAAGGTGTGATTCAGCACCCCCTTTCTTCAATGGGCAATATTCTTGGAGGCGTTTTTGGGTAAATTATGTAGTACGTGGGTGCTGATAGGATTGAAGTTTGCCTTTGTTTGAATGGCAAATGAAATAAATCCTATCCATAGCAGCAGTAAATGTGTGTCCTATTGCCTACTCTCTCTCAGACCTGTGAAAATAGCTGTAGTCACTGGAGTTCATATATATTTTTTTCCTTTTAATGGATAACTAAGTGCTGCGGATACGGGATCAGGAGGTTCTGGAGGGCCAGGTTATGGTGCAGTTAAAATTCTTGGGGAATGAGACAGCGCCCGTTATCTCCAGAGGGAATCATCCTCTGCACATCAGGCTTGGATGATACAAAATAAGCCAGGATCCATTGGGATTTTCGACTCCAGGGCCAAGAACTTGAAAATGGGTGGGGAAAAACAAGGAGCTAAGTTTAAGTTAGAACGAGTCTAGCTTAAACCTTGCCTTCCCGAGCGCCCTTTCCCTCCTTTACGGATCAAGGCTGTTCCTGACAAAACCCCAAGTTGTTTTGCGGCCGGTGCTGCGGGAGGCCGAGGACACGAGTTCTCTTATTTCACTCTCTGATGGGTTATCCGGCGCCTTGGTAGCTTAGGCTAACTCCACCCTTGGAAAGCCAAGGAGGGGAGTTTCTCCCGGGTTGCCAGATCCCTCCCCAGGGCTCTGTTTTCCCTTCTCCTTGGATTTTGCCTTAGGAAAACTGCTTCTCAGTGTCTCTAGACCCGGTGACCTGGCACAAGTCAAGTCTCATGCAGCTTTTATCCAAGCAGCTCCCGTTTTTCCGGGAATCCTGCAGGTCAAATGGATGTTGATGCTGGTAGCAAGAGCCCTTTTTCCCTCTTTCCTCCCACTTTCTGCTGTGTGGATAGCCTGGAGCATGACCAAACTCAGCATCCCCTTACTAGAGGCTCTCCTAGGGAGAAATCCTTTATCCAGGATCCTCAGCATCCCACTTTTTAGCTCACGGATAAAAATTTACATTGCTCCTTGTAAGCACCGCTTACCATCCTGCTCCTCACCGTGGGAAAAGGCAAGAAACTCCCCTATTTTTCCAGCAGGAATGTTGCTCCTAGCCTAGCAATTGGCAGATTTGCTCTAACCTACAAAAATTCCACTTATTGGAAACAGATGCCCTTGTTGCACGAGTATCACAGCTGCTTTTTGCATCTCCTGCAGTGACTTCTTTCCACTCTGTTCTGCAGAACTGTCTTCCTTATTATTAATTATAGCCTTTAAAACAGCATTTGCCTTCAGCTGTTCCACTTCATACGGTATCAGACACCCAGTTGTTCCTATGTTAGCTGCTAGAAATGAAGGAAAAAAGAAGGAAAGGAGGAAGAAGGAAGGGAAATCAAGAGATTTGCCCCAAATATTTGTCAAGTTTGGGGGAAAGCTGGAGATACCCGATGAGAAATGGGCTCGTACCTTGAGGTCTGTTGCTTCTCCTTATGTAGTGCCTCATCTATTCTCTTCCTGCTCCATCCTTGCTGTAAATTAGCAAAAAAGCACAGTGTTTATTATAAGATCTGCTTGCTGGGTTACATATTTACCACTCTTGCTGGTTCATCTTAACTCCGAGTTAATTTCGGGGGGTTTTGTTGCCTTGAAAAGAGCCACGTAACCAGGCGGTGCAAAGACTTTATCCAAGGCTTTGGAATTTGGTCTTGGAGAGCCTTTTCCCAAAGGGAAGCAAGGTTTCCCCTCAGCGCCAGCCTTTCCCGGCTTCCCCTCCCAAGGAAGTGAAGCCCATGGGAAAACACTTAGATTTTTGTGGACTCATAATCCCTGCTCGCTGGTAAGAAGGAGAAATAAGGCTAGTGTAAGAGAGAGGCGTCAGAGGAGGCTTTTCCAACCATGCTTCTTTGATGGTGGAACTTGCACGGATGGAAAAAGAATCCATGGATTCATGGCCAAGACAAGGGGCAATATCCATGTCTAAGCTCCAGTGGCTCCGCAGTTACCAATGGATCTGCTCCTGTTCCAGCTTGGGAGCAACGTGTTGCTCTCCAGAATGACCCATCTTGGTAGCACTTAGTGCTCGTGCTGGGCTAAATGCCCTGCAAAACTTCGGATTTTCCTTCTGTTCCTGTTTCTCTCCAGTCCTTGCATCCGTAATCCGCTGCGGATCCACATGTGGCGGGGTTAATAGACTTGCAATGCTGGAAAACAGCACAAGGAAATTTCAATCACGGATTGAATCGGAAGGTGAGAACTCTCTGAGATATCATGGGGGGAAAATAATTATTTTTTTTATAATTTTCTTCCTTGGCAAATATTTTATTAGCAGCTCTGAGTCACTGTTTATGAACAAACGTTTGATCGATGGGCGAGATTAAAACATCTTGCTTTGGCATCCACAGAGAATTTTGACCTTTTCCCTCTTAAGTATTTAAAAAAGGAGTCAAGTTTCTGAAAAATGACAACGTTGTCTTTAGAAATTGCACCTTTTAAAGTATGATTTATGTATTTTTAATTTGCCTCCGCGTTTTAAAGTGCAAGCACGGTCAAGCTGTTCAGCTTTGCTCTGCAAAACGTCTGAATAATTCAAGGGGATTTTTCCAAAGTTTGAAACTCGGGAACTTGGGCTTTGAAAATCCAAAATGCTGAAAGATTCGCAGGGAAAAGGCAAGAAATCCTTACAGCGAGTCCTGCGTTTTGCATCCTGATATGTCCATAATTCAAGGTCAGCTACAGTCTTAGGGACGTTTATGCCATGTGTTTTTCTAAAACTAGGCAAAAAGTTGAAGAAAACAGGACATTAACAAGTTATTAAATGCTATTGAGCCAGAGCTGCAATGCAGTCAGGCTCACCTAGTGAAGAGGAGGTTTATTTAGGCCCTGCCTAAGTTACCAACAGAGTCACCTCGTCCAAAACCCCGGGATAGCGGGTGAGTATCCGACGGGCACCACGTTCCTCGTTAGTGTAATTGCAAGGTAACGTTCCAGGCCTTTGCAGATGAACTCCGTGGTCGTGCAGAGGAAACATGAGCCCAAAAGGGCAGGGTTTTGGCAGTCGAGAGCCCTTGGTTTAGGGTTTTTAAACCGTTTCCTTATCGTTCATCAGGGCTGATGTGCAGGGAGCAGCAGCAGGTGCGCAGGGCGCAAACCAGAAATACAGGTTCTGGAAATCACCCTCGTCATCCTCACAGCAGAAATGCAGAAATGGGAACTGCAGCTGCTTCTCATTGCTTGTTTGTTGCCCAAACATTCCCTTTTCCCGATCCCAAAACGCTCTTCGGAGCAGCTACATCAAAACAATGCTGCCCATTCCCTTCCAGTGGCCATGGGAAGGGAAAATATCACATCAGGGAATATTTTCCCTTCCTGCAATGAGCCCAGAGCTTAATACAAATGGTAAGTTTGGTTTTCCATGTATATATCTTGAGTGAGTTAAAAGAAATTCTTGGAATTTCAGCAGATCTCTCCATAGCAGCAAGTGTGGGGCAGCTTCCTGGGCTCAGCTTCCTCTTCAGTCAGCATATTGCACCATATTGCGTTAACATATTTAATGCCTTAAAAATAATCAGCGTGCCCCCAGCAGCAGGCACGCTCTCAAGCAGGTTAATGTCTCATTTATTTAATTATTTGTTCCCCTTCCCAAGGGAAATGTCATTCCCGGGGCAAGGAGAGGCTGCAGTGCAGCCTCAATTGCCAAGAGCTGGATGCCCTGAATATAAGAAGTGCTTAAGGGCAAAAATTACTTTATTTCGCTTGGGTTTTCCATAGGCTTCTTAAGGATCAAAAGGTGGATTTGGAGACTGGGGGTCATTTTCAGCAGGATTCTCCTAGTTTTTGGCTTCTCGAGGTGTTTGGGAGGGATAGATGTTCATGTGATCCTAAGTGGAATGATGTGGATGCTCCTTAGCCAGGATTCCTTCCCTCCCCTCTTAATATCCAAACGGATGAAGAGCAATGGAAGGGAATTTGTGTTGCCTGATATATGAATTTCCCCCACCTTCCCCGCGCTGGCAGGTGCCTCCCTTGGGATTAAATTGTTTCCCAAGCCTTTTGCCCGTGGGATTGCAAGGACGCTGCCTTCCAGGGGCACAGGGAGGCAGGGGTTAAAGGCAGCTCCGCTTCCTGCAGGTTCAGGTGTGCGGGAAAGAACACCCGGAGACGCACAACGGCACGCACAGCCCTTACGCAACAGGCCAGCTCCAGGCCCGCAGCTCTCCCTGCTTCTCCTCCTTGGATTTTTGCGGATAATTGCCGCTCCTTTGGGAAAAGGCAGCCCTACCTGCTGTTTTTCCCTCTCCTTTTCCCTCCTGCTGAGTCACTGCCCTGCTCGGAGCCCGCGGGGCTTCCTGGATCCTCCAGCCACCTTCCCGCGCTCCGGTGGGCGCATCCACATCCCCCTCTGGATGCTCCAGACACCTCTTGGTGAGTGGGGCATTTATCACCAGCCGGGCACATCAGACACTCGCAAATTATCCCACCTGGGATAACTTAAACGTCGGAAAAATTATTCCTTTTCCCTGCGCAGATGCAGGCTGAGAATGCGGAAATCTTGTCTTATAGCAGAAGAAACAGGAAAAAAACCCTGCTTGCTTTTGCTTTTCCTTTTGCTTTGCCATATATCCCCCAGCTGGCATCTCTTTAGATAATTAAACACTTTATTTTCCCCTCCCTTATGGCGCTCGGAAAAGGAATCTCTTTGTTGTTCACCTGCAAATGCCGCTTCCCCCTTGCATAGCCTGTGAATATGCAGCTCACCTTTGCTCAGCCTTTGTGATTAAGAGCTTACCTATAACCACGCGCTCCCGAGGCAAGTGGAGGGGTTGCTTTTGGTGGAAAAAGGTGAAAATTGATGACTATCCCTTTTTTTATCACGGTATTATTTATAATGGCCTTGTTCTTAGTCATAGGTCCTAGTGAGTGTTCACTAGCAGGGCTGTTTGAAGGGTTTATTCTCCAGCTTCTCCCGGGCATAAACCCAACCTTAAAGCCATAAAAATCTGTATAAATCCACAGAAATAATAATAATAATGATAAAAAGCACCTAGGGGATGAGCAATGTCCCTTCCCATCCTCCATCTATGTGGAAACCTTGGAGCTGCTGCTGCTGAGGTCGAAATTCCCAGGTTTGTTTGGTAAGGAAAGCGAAGAGAGGGTTGGTTTTCATGCAAAGGCATGAAAATACTGGGATTATTTTTACAAACTCTTTTAATATCCAAGGCTGAGTATTCCAAGACTTTATTTAAAATACCAAAAGAAATTCCCATTATGCCCAAGGTGAATCCATGCCATAAAAGCCCAGTTTGACAGAGCTTTTAGATGCATGTCCCAGTTCTGCTGATTTAGGTCCATGGAAGAGAAAACAGGTCCAATTTGAGCCATAAAACTCAAAATGGGAAAGAGTTCCAAGTTGGGGAACTTTCCTTTGGCAGATCAGGGGCTGCTGCTTAAATCCACGTGCACGTTCATAAACAGCCCCTTATTTTGAAGCCTGAACCTTCAATTAAACCCTTGAGCAAAGGTAATTTAAGTAGGTAACTGGATCGGGACTGTTATTAAAAGCACAACCAGACCGTCAAAATAGGGCAAGGAAACAATATGGAAAAGGAAAAGGAAAAATCTCTGGCCTTGGCTGCTCAACACTGGAGACATATTTTAGCAGCAGCAGATCAGACTTGTCCCCAGTATCATTTTTACAGATGAAATCAGCTGATACTGCTGATTTTTACTTCAAAATTTCAATATTTCATTTTGAAAATCCTGTTTTTAAATGTCATATAGACCTGCAGAAAAGCTTAACTTAAAGGGGAAAAAAAAAAAAAAAAGGTTTCTCTTCTGACAGATGGCTGAGTATGGAATTTAACAGTTGGCGATGCAAAAATGCGAAAAATTATTTTTAAAAAATTATTTTATAGGAAGAAAAATCCCCCCAAACTAAAAAGCTGCTTGAAATTTGTCTTTGTGACCTTGTAATCTGTCTCTTAAACACGCAATTGAATAGGACTCATGCGAATTAGTAGCTGGGTCATTCGCTCACCTCTGTGATAGTATTGGTGGTCTCTGAGTTGCTGTCGCTTTTCCTGGGGTTCGTGGGCTTTTCCAGCCTCAATTTGGAATTTCCAAGAGGAAAAAGCTGAAAACTTTCAAGCAGAAACAATTTTGAGGCGCCGCCTGTATTTTTGAATGAAAATACTTTTTATTTTTGAATGAAAAATCCCTGTAAAATCGAATTCACCTGTATTTGTCATGCTGAGGCTCCTGCTAAGGCCTCTCTTCCCATTCCCTATTTGGCCACATGCACCAATTTCCCTAGGGACATTCCCAGAACAGGCCACATCTCCTAAATCACTCCCCAGCATAATGATAATATGGACTTTTCATTATCCTCTCACTCTAAAACAATGCTATTTTATTCCTTTTTCCTACCAGCAGCTCCCTAAACAATCGGATTTAGGCTTCCCAACCGTATGGAGCTCTGTCAAGAGCAGCAATTACAGCTCTCCACTTAGTAGGGCACCCAATCAATCCCAATAAAACCCTTTTCATTTTGTGGTCAGGGATTAATTTGCCCCTTGCTTATTTATGAGGGGCATTTTAAGCTGACCTGGCAGGTCTTGCCTTTTCCAGCCCTTGAAAATCTGATTTTATAGAACCCAGATGGACGCGACGGGATCGATAAGGCGTTGACAGGGCTGATTTAAAACAGGGGAAATTAAATCCCCTTTCAGGTCAGGCCTCCAATTCCTGCTGTTTTCCCTGGGGCTCTCGGGCTATCTCTGCTTTCCCTATTGCATGATTATTCCACTGTATTCCCTTTACTTTGGGGGCTGCAGAGTCTGTTTGGGAAAAGGGGAATTGGGGGGAATTGGGTTGCAGCTTGGACCGAGTGTGAACTTGTCCTTTTTTTTTATTTATCCTTTTCTTTTTCCTTTTTTCTCCAAATACACAGTTAATAGCAATGCATATCTATTCTTGTGGTATAAATTTGATGTCAGAAATCAAGAAACTTCAGGGTTTTTCCCTTTATCCCAACTTCTTACCCAGTTATTTATACACTTCGGGCCAGGTCTCTCAGTTCTTGTTTCTTATATAGGAGGAAAAGTGCTCTTAATAATTCTGCTTCCACATGCTCTGTGTTGACAACACCTTTTATATGTGCCTTTTATGTATGTGCTTTTTATATGGGCCTCATTTTCCCTTCCCTGGAAAAGAATCCATGGCAAAAACGGCCTTTTTAGGCCTTATTCCATCTACATATGTGTGGTGAGTAGATACCTGTGCATTTATTCTTTATTCGTTCCATACATTGAAGTGGTATCAGATATACATATTTATATGTGTGCATATATAAATATATATCTACATATTCCAGACCCACCTTGCCCATCCTTGTGGCTGGAAAAAATCCCCATGCCGAAAATGTGGGTCTGTTTTCCAGGACTCTACTGGAATCAGGATAATTTGCTACAGAAAGCAACCAGCCACCCTTAAGGCAATATATAAATAACATATAGATAACATACACACCTCAAAGGCCACTTTATTAGCAGTGTCCAATAATGCCCAAGAGATGAGCGCGTTCCTTATAACTGCAATTGAGGTCTTGTACCCATGAATCATCTGGCTCCATCAGCTTGATTTTATTTTATATTTTAATATTTTATTTTTAATATTGTGAATTTTTATTTATTTTAATTTTTAATTTTAATTCAATTTTATTTTATGGCTATTTCTGTATGAATGAAGGTCAGTGTTTTAGAAACAACGTAGGTGACTCCTGTGAATGTCACTTCCATAATTCTAGGAGGAATACTTGGAATAAGGCAAAATAAGGAATGCTTATTTTTCCATGCTTGGAAAAATAAATGGGCTGCTAGGTAAGAACTCCTGTTTAATCACCAGTGTTTGTGCATTTAAATTGGTTTCTTCCATCTCTGAAATTTCTGAAAATCTGTCGGTTTTGAAGGTCAAGTTACTGTTTAATGGAATTTGTGGTAACATAGAATGAAGCTGCTGCATCTGGGTTCTGTCCTTGGGCAGCCCCGTGTCCCTGGCAGGGGTTTCAGGACTAAAAAGATTGGTTTGTCAGAAGGAAATAGCAAATATTTGGATGGAAACTACTCGTAGGAACCAGCTTTGTGATGAGCAATGCAACCTTGCAGAGTTGTGCTTTGTTTGTGCTCCAAAATGATCCTAAAGATGGAAATCTGGGCTTGCTCTTTTCTAATTCATGGGCAGCATCCATGTGCTAGCTTTTAGTTCCCACAGAGATGGGTGCGAAGGTGGATCTTGGTCGAACCCTCCTCTTCCTCTCATTCCAACGTGCTCCGATGTCATGCAGCTCTTATGGGATCAGTTTTAACTGCAAAACAGCCAAACCCAGTCACTTTGAAACCCAAAGCTGAGACCGCCGCAGCCTTTTCCAAACCCTAAAAATTTGACCTTAAGAATGCAGTGATTGTGTTTAAGTACCCTTGTGTTTAAGTACCATTTTTGCAGCCTTTGCAAAGCAGCGGGTGCCAATAAATCCTGAATTTCTCCCTGAATTTCACTTTGTGCCTCTTGGGACAGGAATTGAGGTTGTTTTAGGCGAAATAATGCCTGTTTTGTGCCTGTTTCTCTTGATAAGGCTAATGTTGTTTGCCTTGGCAATAAAGGCTGAAATGTATAGAAAACCCCTTTTTTTTTCGTGTTTCTGTGTATAAACTATGCAGCAATGAAACAAAAGGATCTGACTGATCATTCAATGATCAAATTTTGGCCTGCTTGTTAACGAGGAAGGAGGAGAAGCCCTTGGGACTCTGCAGGATTCGGAAGCCTCTGTCACACGAGCCGGTTACCCGAGCCCCGGGACCTGGATCACGTTACCCCATCCCCGAGTCTCAAACCCTTCTGCTCTTGCTCTTGGCAGGATGATGAAGCCCTCGGCACACGCTGAAGAAGATGACTTCGTGCCCGAGCTGCAGAGGAGCATCCACCCTCGAGAGAGACCGGATTGGGAGGAGACCCTCAGCGCCATGGTAAAAACGTCCACTTGCATTTTATAAATGCTGCATTTTCACTCCTGAGCAGCTCCAGAATCCCCTGCGCTGCTGGATTTTGTTTCTTCCACAACTTCCATGCTACTTTTAGGAATATTGGGATGCTTCCCATCCTCTGGCAGGTTGTATGAGAGAGCATGAGTGTGGATACGCTCCTGCCCCATTAAAGCGTGCCCCAAAGCAGCTCTGCTAACAAATTAAAAGGTACATAATGACCCAAGGATTTTCACTCTGTTAGGCTCTTTTCCAACAGGAATTTTGAGCACCAAGGGAACTTTTCCAAACGTGCCCTTTGAAGCATCCAGCATTGTGGAAAAAGGAACATTTTAGCCCAACATTGGCCAATCTACAGATAAAATAACAGTAGCCTGAGTGTTATTCGGGCCCTCTGCCTGAACAGAACTGCAGAATTGCTGAGCAGAACTGCAGAACTGCAGATTTTTCTCCATGTTTGGAGACTTAATGGCCACCTATACTATATTAGATATATATATATATATATATATTAGGGCAGAAACTGTTTTTCATGTTTCTGGCATTGATTCTGGGCACTTGAGTGACTCTAAACCTTTGGTTAATGCTACTTTTGTTATCATTTTTGCGCTCAGCATTTGTACTTTGTTTTTAAACTTCTTGTTAGTGTTTGTGATCTAGCAAAAATCCACATGAATTTGTATCGGAGATCTGGCTTGTTTGGGGCATTTCTGCTGCTTTTTGGAGACTTTGCAGTATTTATGAAATACTGTGCAGCAGTAGAAAACTACATTGAGGTGCATCACCAGATGGACAGACTTTATAGGATTAGAGACAAGGACAACTGCCCAACCACTTCTCAAGGACTGTCATATTTTACATCTTCCCCTACTTACATTGTGTAATTTTAGAAATTAGTCTTATTAGTCATATTATTTTTCTCACTGTCTCAGCCTCCTATTCCCACTGCACAAACTGGCCTGCTGGGTAACCTTCAAACGTGCCATTTTTGCCTTCCCTGCTCCAATTTGGAAAATGGAATTTCTCAGCTTGTTATTAACTTTAGCATAAATTGGTATTTTTCTGCAATATTGGCAGCTCCTTCTGTTTTTGCTCATCTGACTTGTGCTCTGCCCCTCTTTAGGCAACACTCCCCATCTCTGTTCCTGCCTCCCTGTCTTCTTCCATTGCCTTTTTCACCCAATTTCACCCCAAATTGTCCACTTTTTGTGGAGAGCAGCATTAAACAAGGAGCTATAAACATCTTTATTCCTTTATAGAAAGTTCCTGTACCCTTTTCAAATCCTGCTATCACAGGAAGATGTCACCATTTGGATGCTGCTGTCAACCAACAGGCAGCCCTGCACAGGAGACAGGGTGAAAATACTGAGGTCAGAGCTTGAAATAGGATTTTTAAATAGGATTTAAAAATATTTTTATATAAAAAATATTTTAAATACTTTTGCAAAAGAAATCCCTGTGATAACAGTGCTTTTCTCACTGGCAACTGTAGTATCTTCAGCTTTTGGCACTTGCTAAGGTAACACACCGCAGTTCATGGAGATAACGAAGGCTTTTAATGAGACCTCAATATATCACTTGGTTAAATCTGGGGCGGGAGCGAGGAGAAAGCTATTTTTAAATTCAATTTATAAAAGCCTATGGATATTAGTGAGTTGTATAGGTTTAAAGCAGGTTTTTACTCTCCTATGGTGCCAGTTTCTTACTGCTGTACAGCAGCACTGCAGTCTTGATGGTGGCTTCTGCAAGAGGAGGTAGAAAGAGTAAAAGTACAGAAATTTTTCTGTTATTTGTGTTTGATTTTATTTGGTTTCATGCTGAAAACATCAGGGTCTATCAGTTAATACAAAAACCTCTGGATTTCGAGGGATAAGACACTGAGATTCAGTTATTCCTTTTGCTTGGCCAATGACTTGGGCATTTGCTCAGGGAATGAGCATTTGGTCACTCAAATGCCAGGGGGATTTTGGATAAGGAATTCCTGCTTTTCCATCCTAATTCATTCCAGAGGGAATCCAAGGCGCATCCCTATGCCCAGTGTATGGCTAAGGGAGCTGTTTGGGTCATACATCACATATATCACGTGCAACCTGCTTTGCTTTGATGCAAAATGGAAATTCCTGCTCTTCCAAATCACGCTAGCAAGTGGATCAGCTCGTATGGGACAACAGGAGGGGAGCAGCTCTGCGCCCCTATAGCCCCTATATTGCACAAAGGGCCTTAAGAGGCGCCCCGGACTCTCCCAGGCCGGCTCCGGTGTCGCCCTTGGCGGGATGAACTGCTGGGATGTGGATCACTGAGCTAATCTCATTTAGAAATAAGCTGCCCAAGAAGTTCAGCTTCCCTTTTTCTTTCTAATCAGGGTTGTTTTGAGGCCTTGTAGCCGCTCAAGCAGGGGGAGGACATAGGAGGCCAGCCTATTCCTATTCCCCTGTAAAAACAGGGAAATTTTCAGGGAAAAGTGTCCTTTTTTTGGGGGAAAAATTCCCTCATTTTCGCATAATCCTGCCCAGCTCCAGGGACAGGAATTGCAAGTGCTAGGAATGCTCATAGTGCTCGGAGTTTCACTCCTTGCTGGGCTTTCACTGCCTTTCCTCCATCCCATTGCACTTTTACAATAAGATTTTAAAAGGTTTGTCTAGTTGCGCCACTCCACTTGCCCACATGGGCTTTTTTGAGAAAATGAGCCAGAAATAACCTGGATTTTCCTTTTTTTCCAGCCCCATCCCCAAGCAGTTTGCACTGGATAAGGAGCAAGCATTAGGTGGTTAGAGAGGCCTCTGGGTCTGAGAAGAGAGCATCTTTCCCTGGCAGTTTTGCTTCTTTCCAAGTGGATTTGGAATGTGCCAGTGCTGCGCTCTGCTGCCAAGCCTGTGAACAGCACGGATTTCCCATCTTGGGAAAATAAATTGGGAAGGAGAACTGTTTTCCTGGGAGATTCTCAGGGCCAGCTTCAGAACCCTGCACTCTGGGTTCCGAAATCCATCTAATTCCATCAAATATCTTTTTGTTCAGATATCTTTCTGTTTAAATATCTGTCTGGAGACAGATCCTGGGGGATAATCATCCTCCCCAGGGCTCTAGCTGTGGATACCTGTGCACAGTTTTAAGTTTTAGGTACATATTTTATATGTATCTCCATTCCTTGCGAGGAGGAGGAATGGAATGAGAAGAGCAACCCAAATTAACCCATGTGCTCCTGCTAAAGTATCCCTGGTGGCGGAAATTCCCTTTCCAGCCAAATTTAGACCTAATTCTGTTGTGAAGGAGAGAATAATATGACTTTTTCACAGCGAGATGCTGCCATTTAGACCTCTCAGAGCTCTGGGTTTTGCCTACACTGCTTTGAGTCAGACCAGGGAAGGCTCTACCCACTGCTGCAGGTTGGCCAGAAGCCCCATCTTCTCCTGTCACTCCTGTTCACCCCTTTTTATATCCCACCTGCTTGTGAAAATGAGAAAAAATATATATATTTGCCTTCCTACAGAAATTCTGTTCCTTGGCAAATTAAAGCCCGCGCATCCAGCTCTGCCTCAAAGCCACTTACAGACACGGCATATTTATTACTGCAGGTAATTATTTTTTCCTGCAGACCTATAGATTGAAGAGGCTCTAAATTCCCAAGGAAACTCTCACCAAGTCACCGAGTGCTTCATACCAGTCAGCCGACCAAAGATGGGTTTATTTAGGGCTGTGGAGGACTGGCTCGGATGGGTCTATTTAGGGCTATCCACGCTGGGGAACTGGCTCTAACTTTCCTCCTTCTCCCTTTGCTTTTCCTTGCAGGCCAGAGGGGCGGATATCCCTGACATCCCGGGGGAGCTGCCGCTCCGCACGTGCGGCAGCACGGCCAGCATGAAAGTGAAGAACGTGAAGAAGTAAGAGCAGGTTTCTTGCCTCTCCCTTTGCCCCTCCTGCGTTTGAGCTGCACTGAGTCAAGGGGCTCAAAACTAACCCAAATCCCTCGCCCTGTCTTTGCTGATAAGGCCGACTTAAGGCCTGCAAGTGCCCAGCCCTGCTCTGGGCGTCCCCATCCCCTCTCCTTGCTGCTCCGATGCTCTGAGGGATCTTTGTTCTAGTGCTGAGCAGCCCGATGCCGCTGCGTCTCCCTTCCCACTCCCAGTCCCGTGGGAAGAGGCAGCTAGATAACGATCCTCTCATTGGCTCTCCCCCAGCAAGATCTATAGGAGGCTCTAATAGCTTCAGCAGAGGCGAGAGCACGTTGCAGAGCCAGAGCATCTCCCCGGTAGCCGCCACCGGAGACCCTTGGGAATCATTATGCCTCCCTTCTGCCTCTCACAAAAAGCCAAAGGATAAATAGCCTTTGTTCTGCACCCTCAGATACCTCCCCCCGGGACTGATGGGCTGTGATGCCTTTCACAGGTAACGTTCTCCTTCGCTCCGTGTCTCGGGTCAGGCCGTTCCTCCGCACCGCGACCGCGGCGCGGGTCAGGGCGCAGCGGCTTCTCCCTGCACCGCTCCTTAAACCTCACAGCAAGGTGCCACGCAGCCCCTGAGGATGCAAAGCTCCAAGCCACCTTTGCCACCTAGTTGTCCTTCCTCACCGATTTCCTGCCTCCGCTGGTTGGGTGTCTTGTGCCAGCAGCCCCCCCTGCTCCCTCAGCTTCTGGTTTTAGTAGCTAATGTTTTTTGAGCTGCTTTTGTGGCAGCACTTGGTGCCTGCATCCTAACCGAGCGCTTTGCACCCGCTCCAGGTTGTCCTTCACCAAGGGCCACTTCCCGAAGATGGCCGAGTGCGCCCACTTCCACTACGAGAACGTGGATTTTGGCAACATCCAGGTGAGTTCCCACGTTTCTTTTCCCTTCAACGCCTCGTTGTGATCGTATGGCTACGGGAGAAGCTTCCCAAATGTTTAATTGATGCTAAAGGAATAGGGTCTCTGTGCTCGGAGTTTTTTGATGTGCTAGAGCAGAACGTGTTGCCCTTGGAGCCTGGAAAAGAGGTTTTTTTTCCTGGGAATACAGTGATGTCACTGCATCCAACAGGCACTGAGCTGCCTGGGATAACTGCATATATGTTTTTAGCTTGCATGTATATCTATGTGGGTCCATTGGCTCTGCACTGTGCATTGCAGCAGCTGGGTCACCAAAACACCCCCAAAATTACCCCCAATTGCTGTTCTAGAGGGGTACAGGTTTATTCCCTTGTATTCCATGCAGCAGAGCTGTCACAGAATTTTTTTTTCCCTCTAATTTTCATCTCCCCAATCTCTGGAAAATTCCTACTGGGAAGTGTGCTCCGGTGTTTGGCTCCTATTTAAAATAATTCCTCCCTTGGGTGGCAGTCCAGTTGCAGAACATGCATAAAAGAGGCAGTAAAGGAGTATCCAGGGTTAATACTTAATTCTGCTTGGTGCTATCCAAGTAAAGGAGACCTAGAGAATAGCAGTGGGCTGCAATGTGGATGGAAATGACAGCTTGGCACCTAATAGCAACTTGCTGCTTCGCTTCTCAGGAGCTGGTGGGTGTAAAATTCTCCAAATCTATTCACTGTTAAAAATGTGCATGGTAGAAATGCAGCTTTATAACGTTGGGAATTGGGTAATGCTGTGAACAAGCGGCGCTCAGACCGTTTTGTAACGTTTGTGTCACTTAGAATACCATCTTATTGTGCAGAACGTGTTAATATCCTGGCTTCTCACCTTAGGAAATTGTTGGAAATCAACTCTGACAGGTCTAACCAAACCTCTTTGCCTCTTCCAGAGATGTTCTGGTCCAAATTTGATTTATTAATACAAAGCAAATGTTGCTTAGTGTTACTTCGGCATCTTAGTGTTCAGTTAAGCACCAAGCAGGGAGTGTGAAGTCCTCGGGGTCTCTCCCAGGTCTTTTACTAACATTTTAAGCAAAAAACCTCACTTTTGGGTAGCTGAAGAAGTCCTTAAATTATAGCAGGATAACCTCAGAGAGGGTATTTAGCACATTGCAGTGCAGACAAGTTATACAAAATGGGATGATTCCCCCTTTAAGCTGGGAAATTAATGGTGCTATTAATAATAATTAGTATTAATGCATTTTTACCGTGAAATATTCCCCTTTTCCACACCAAGGGCTCCCTCTTCCAGACGATTTCTTTCCTATTGCCTTCTAAATGGCAGGGAATGATGGTGCAAGGGCTGCTTTAAGGACCTGGGTATATAAAAGCAACCGTGTCCACCATGTATGTGGAAACTGCTTCTATTAACTTAATAATTCCAGCCACAACTCCCTGAAAATTGGCACAGCCTCTTGCCAAGAGCTACAGATCTTTAAAACGGGGAGGCTGAGCTTCTCCACGCCAAAAAAACTTAGGAAAATATTCAAGTAAATTCACCTCGGTTGTCGGATTCTTCTGTTTCCCAGTCTGGCTTCCAGCTTGCGACTGTCTCCTCCAAAGAATTCCTCCTGGCACAAGATCCCACCTGTGAGATTCCAGGTGGTAGGTTCTTCCCCCGGGAAATGGCCAAATTTTGAGCCCCTGCTCATTTGGAGCATTCCCCCTGCCTGCAAATTGGGATGAAATTGGCCTGCAAATTGGGATGAAATTTGCTCAGGCTTCAGTATCTGAACCCAGGGAGCTTTTCCTCATTGCAGGCCAAATATATTCTGGCAGGGCCCAAATTATTCCAGGGAAATCAGCACTTAGTTGGCTCTTCTTCGCCAGCGAAACCTTCTGGCCCTCAGGTTTGTAAAAATTGCCCTCCTGCAGAAAAATCCAGGTTATTTTTTCCACCTCTTTTCAGCATTGAAGATACAGCAAGAGTGTTTGTGCAGCTTAAGCCTTTACTCATGTAAAGTTAATCTTAAAAGAGACCATAAAAAGCCCCACTGTTAATTTTGGCATCGACCTGCTGCCGTTTGCTGCTCTCGTACGTTGTCTTTCACACTATGCCCCAGAAATGTTTTAAAAATAATAGGTTTAATTAGTAACTGAAGAGAGCTGTGTTGGAAAAATGCCCTTCCTGGAGGTTTAATGGCCTGAAAAAGCAGAAAGATGCATTATGTGTATCATTAGAATAGATTAAAAATTCAAAAGGGATCTGCGTGCCCCGGGAAAATAACCCCTATTTCACCAGCACTGGATGGTGGGATAGGGAATTAAAACTCTTACACTGTTCTATACAGTAAGTCACCCTGTTAACAAGACTGCTGTTAAAATACAGTGTACTGTGGCACTCATAGATCTTGTGTGCCAAGAAGGGCTTGTTTTAATAACCATTTTTCTCATGGTTTTGTTCTCATTGTTGGCATTTATAGCAGCAAGGGGGGGGTTGTGTTAGTAAACATTTGCTCAATCACTTGCTGTGTATTTTCAAGTATGTATTTTTATACATCTCTTTATTTGCTCTAAATACCCTCCTTTATTTCCTCTAGATAGGCCATTTCTAAAAGCCAGGCTTTAAAATGACTGAAAATGGCCCAAGTTTCCCATTTTCATCCTGAAGTAGTAAAAAGAAAAATATTATTTTTTTTACCATGTAAACTCATGATTTTCGTTTACCATTTTTATTACCTTATGTTTTTTTTTCTCCCCTTCATTTCTGCTTTTTTAGACCTGTCCACTTGGAAGGTGACATCAGATTTCTCCTGAGGAAATTAAGTAGAAGCCTTTTAACAGGAATAAGTGTTAAATTACAAAGCAGGGCTCATGCTGCTCCTTTCTTTTATAACACGAAAAAAATACAGCCCTTTCTTACCCCTTAAATGGAGCTTTGTCCTTCATTGCCTGCTCTGCTGCCGGGAGCTCTCTAGAAGTAGTAAGATATTTTAAAGATATTTTTAAGATTAATTACCCACAATTACTAGTAGATCCCAGGGAGGCCGAAAATAATGGTTGCTTCTAATTGCCCCTGGTTTTTGGAAGGCTGCTAATTAGGAGCTTACCCAGTTACATCCCAAACTTTGCCCCCTTCACCTGTGATTTTCGAGAGTGAAAATCAAACAGGTTCAGAGCTCTCTGTGGCCCCTGATGCAGCTTTCCCTGTATTGGTCAGTTTAAGGGTAAAAAACAGTAAATGTAATGGTAAAGAGTAGTAAATTCAAGGGTAAGTAATAGTAAATTTCAAGGTAAATAATAGTAAATTTGTGAATTTGCTGCTCTTTTGCTGCTTTTCACTGGGTACCCTACAGGAGCTGTGTTCTTTTTATCTGCAAATGCCTTTTCCTCCCTGGGGGTTTTGGACATCTTTGTGATATATATGCCTATATGATATACTGCTTTTGCCCCATATCCTAAATAATCCATGGCAGGCAAGTCAAGGGCTGAGCCCTGTGTGTGTCCTTGTGTGCTGGAAAATATAGTTTCATCATTTCCCCTTGGCCTTTCTGGGGCTAGGTAATGCATTTACACACAAACCGTGGAAAAAAAAGGCAGTGTTAATGAAGTGCTGATGGTCTCTGGTGACAGAAAATGTCAGAGATTCCACTGCCTTGTGCTTCGTGATACAGCCTCTATTTATCCCATACTGTCTTTTTGATATATGCACCCCCCACACACTTAATTTTTTGTTAGTCATGAAATTGCAATTAATGTTTAGGAGGATGCTTCTCAGTGCCATTTTACAAGTTTGATTTTCCAGCTCTGGCGTTTCTAAAATACCATGCAAAAAAATAATATTAAATGCAATCGTAAAACCAGCTTAAGAACTTGGGGGGGTTACAAATAAACCTCATTTTTAGTTAGAGCCTCTTCTGCGGGAGCATTTTTCAACAGCAGTGAAGACTTGTTGAAAAGAAAGAAACCTGAGGTTTTTCAGGTAATTGCTGAAGATTTAAGGCTTCAACGTGATTGTTTTTATCCCCTTTCTGACTCTTTTATTGTAGAGCTGAAAACTGGTGACAAAAGTGGCAACTATTCTGGTTTTAAAGCTGCATTTTTGCTGCTTGCTGAGTGGTGCCTTTCAGCAGGGTTATTCCAGCTAGGACCTATGTGTCAACCCCTGAGCAAATACAGAACGTGGGTAACAAAACCTCTGATAAAACTTCAAGTCTCTTTTGAGAGATTTTCCCCGTGGATTTGGTTTAAATAAACCCAAAACTCCCACTGAGTTTCGGTATTTATGTATTGGTGCCCATATTTACACCTATTAAAGGTTTAACATCTCTCTCGGTGGAAAAAAAATGTTAATACCCAGATTAAAGCCGTTAATCCCGTTTTCACTATTCAAATCAGTCATTTCTCCAAGTTTCTACCAGGATCTGGCAGGAGAAACTGGTCTTGCCTCCCTATTTGTGCTTCCCATCTGCATTGCCCCCAGCCCAGCTATTACACAGAGTTATCTTAACTCCTATAGTTAAGAATATACCCCCGGTCATATAGATAACCATATAGTTATTCTCTGGCAAACTTCTCTCATGAGATGGGGATAGTTTCTTCAAATCACCCCACTAATTTAAATGCCATTGAATGCCTTTTATTTTAATCATAAATAACGCTCCGGCCTTCCTACACAAGGCCTAATTGTGTCATGTAACTGTGTAATTACAGCATAATGTGAAAGCTCATATAAAAGCATAATATCCGTGTAGGAGGGAGACTTCTCGAGCGCTTTGCCTTGATTTCTGCTCATCCCCTAACGAGCACCAACGTTTCCCTCGGATCTGGAGCCGAGCGGCGTTGGCTGGAAGGCTCCTCAGCTCTTGACAAGTCCCTCGAGTTCCGTAGGTTTTGGAAAGGCAGGAAAAGCAGCAGGTTTAGGTGGGAAGGAGCCCTTGGAGCCAGGTTCTTGGCTACCTCCTGGTGTTAATCACTCTGGGAATCATTTCAGGACCCTCCGGACGGCGGCGGTAGCAGCGCAGACGCCCTGGGGCCCAAGGATGTGGATCCCTCTGTGGATCCAAGGCCATTAAGCAGAGGCCCCTGGTGACATTTCGGGTGCCTGAGTCACCCTCCTTATCTAATCACCCCAGTTCTCCCATCACTGGGGTTGCTTGCGTGGCAGGTGAGGATGTCTCATTAGGGGAGGTAATTTGCTTCCCATATAAAAGCTTCCTTAGTCCTTCCCGGAATGGTAGGGACCTCTGGGCTGCGCTTGGGATTCTGCACCCTCATCTGGGGTGTGGGTTGCCCAGACACCCTGGGGCCACCCCTGCCTTCAAAGGAGAAGATGGTGGTGGGTGTAGGAACCACACGGGAGATACCTGCTGCTGAATCCTGACTTGGGAAAGACACGAGACAGACCACAGGATGGGGACACGAGGAGGAGCAGGGACAAGCCAGGTCCGGGCATCTCTGCACACCTGACAAGCAGGACTCCAAGTTACAGGTGGAGCGATGCTCCCATGGACCTCTTAGAGTGAAGTTTCTATGCAGCATCTGGCCAAGGTGGGTCGTTTCTGCTCCTTTTTCATAGCAAACCCATTTCTGCTGCTGCTTTTTAATCCCATCACTTGCTCTGGGGAGCCTTCCTCTTCGTTTTCCATCCTCGCGAGCTCCAGAGTGGAGCAGTTGGGGGAGATTCTTCCATCTAACTCCTTCCTTGCTTTGATGCTTGCTCAAACAAGCGTGTGAAGCTCCTCACTGGGGACCCCGAGGACCCTACAGCTCTGTCCTGTGTCCGTGCTCCCTTAAAACAATCCCCTCCTTTTCCATCCTGAACTTCATGAAATTTAGAGCAGATTTTGGCTGCAATTTAAGGGATTCTGGAGCTCAGGGAACCACTCGTGGCCGTAACCAACTCGCTGATTTTAATGCACTTTCCTTGAAAGTCAGCAGTTTTAGGCAGTGCCGTGAGCAGGAAGATAAAAAGTGCTACACGCCTTACAGAGCTGTTAAAAATTCATATTCACTGCCTTGCTCTCTGCCTATGGATGGATGCGTTTCTCAATAAGCCCAAACGATAACAGATTATAGGTTCTAGCTGGTTTATATCCTTAGCATATGTTGCCAGGGTATAAAATGAGCCTTTTAACCATGACGGGTGAAAACTGCAGCGAGCCCGATCCTGGGGGCGGGCAGCACCAGAAAGGCCATTTTTACTGCAAATAAAGAAAGGAAAAATCGAGCTGCCCTGTAAGTGGCTCTTTGTTTTTGCCTGAAAGCCCTGAGCGGCCGGATCCTCTCTCCGAGGTCTCCATTGTTCGGGATCAGCGGCTTTTGCAAGGGAATGAGAGCCCAGGAGCCTCGGTTTTACGGCATCTTCGGTAGTGCAATGCCCTCTAGCGAGCGCAGGGGCCAGCAAGTAAGTGCTTTCCGGGGAGTTATATCACTTATACATTTTTTAATTGCATTAAATTGCTTTAGTGGTAACGAATGTAAGAGCGTGAATCCCGGCCGGAGCTCGGATCCCAACCCGAGCTGATTTTATCCTTCTTTTTGGGACCGTGACAGTCGAAATGTTTAATATTAAATATTCTAATTCACACCAGGAGGTGCTGGTTCATTTTAGGCTCCAACCGTAAGGGCAGAAACACTCAGGAAAGGTACTGTTTTACTTGGCATCCCAGGCAAGGTCCTAACGGGTTAAAAATTGTTGTTTCTCCAAGTAACATGGGAGCCTCGGCACGGCAGAGAGGTTCGGAGAGGATGAGTGTCTGTATAATCCAATTTTGCTTTCTATTAATCGCAATAGAAGACATTAATAGGGCGTGAAATGGAAATAGAGAGTGGTAACGGCAGATGCCTCTATTTACAAGTGTTAATCAGCACAGACTGTAATTAAAAGCAACCCGAAGCCGTTCGTACGCTTTAAAATGCATTTATCTGGGGTCCTTGGAAAATGTGCTGCTTTGCAGCTAGGTGCAAGGTCAGTAGCATTAAAAAACCAAGTACCCAACGTACCAGGATCCTCCCGGGAGGATCCAGGATCCTCCTCCTGGAGTTGCTGTGTTTCAGGAATGCCAGATGAGGCTATGGAAACCCCTCATTACGCTGAGCTCGCATTACTTTCAACAGTAACATGGAAAATATTTATTTTTTCCCCTTTCTGTGGGCTAACGAATGATGCCCAAGCCTGGGCATGTTGCTTGGTGCAGCAAAGTGCCTCTTTCCAAACACCCCGCATTATTTTTCTCAGGTAAGCAGGGCCTAAAGGTGGTTTCCTTCAGAGACAGGCTGGGTCTTTTTTTGTCATCAGCTTCAGAAATGGGAGACATCCCATTTTGTGGGAATCGCTGTCGGAAGCAGAGCTTGGTTTGCAGCTGGGAGGATTTTCTAGTTAACCATTTAATTCAATGGTGGCATTGAGGGAAAGGAACCAGCACCTGATTTTGCTTGTGCAGTAGCTGCTAATAAGACGTTTCTGGCCCAACGCATCAGTCGCTGTGAAAAATCAGCTTTCCCATAGGAGTAACGGGAGCAAGTCACATAGCAGCATAAAAAGGGAACAAAATTTATACTCCTGTGCAAGCGGAAGATCCTTTCCAGCTCCGCGTAGCTATGAAATTAGAGAAATGCCCAACATTTTCCCATTCCTAGCATTTCCCGGGTCACTTTAGGACGCTCTTTGCCTTTGCAAACGCTTTTCCGCCCTCGGAAGCAATTTTCTTCCCTGTCACTTTTCCTATTAGCAGACGAGGACCCCAGGTGCAATAGGGATTCGGGAATGATGCCGCAGACGGGCGTCAAGCAGGGGTTAAACTTCAAGCAGGGGTAAAATACATATAGATAAATATCATATAAGGAAATGTTTGACAGAAAATATATATAAATATCAAATAAGGAAATGTTTGACAGGAAATATATATAAATATCAAGTAAGGAAATGCTTGGTGGACTCCTGGCTGATTCAGGGTAACCTCCTGATGCTCTTGAAAGCCCCTGGAGGCCAAATGCCTCCCCTGAGCGGGAAGGAGCAGCCCTAGCACTAGCAGAAAAGGCTCTAAAACCATGGCCAGCATGACTAGGATGCTCCTTTAAATCCCGAAATTCCTACTAGAATTGAAACCGAACTCGTGGGCGAGGAGGAGGAGGGGAGGGCACAGCTGAAACGGGTGGCGTTTGGCCAACGCGGTGGTCACCGCACGGCCCCCTCAGACCCGTTACCGCCTGTGGGTCGTTAACAGGGAGGATTTCAGCAGCCAGCTGGTTGTCCTGGGCGGTCATTTCCTTCAGGGAATGCTCCTTGGGAATGGAGAGCCGTGAGGGAGCCGTGAGGGACGGGGCTCCCCTCAGCGGCGCCGGTCGCGGCCTCTCCCCTCACGCCGCTTCCCGCCGCCGCCGCTGCCTCCTCTCCCCTCACGCCGCTTCCCGCCGCTTCCCCCCGCTCCCTGTTTCTCTTGGCTCCCCCGGCGGCCCCGCGGGGCCTTCCCCGTGCGAGGGAAGGCAGCGCCGCCGCCGCCGCGGCGCAAATCGAGCATGAAGCGGGCGGCGGGGCCGCGGCGCGCGGCGCTCCGCGTCCTGGCCGCCCTCCATAGGCGCATCCCTGCGGAGAAGCGGCGGCAGCGGGAGGAAGCGCCAGCCAAGGCGGCGAATATGCGGAGTTTCGTCTGATCGCTGGGGGTTTTTTTCCCCCTCTTTTGGAGCTGATGCCTGGGAGGTTTTTCCGCGGCGCTGCCGGGAACCGACGGGGAGACGTGGAGCTCTTAGGCCTGGGCTAGGAGCCCAGAGCGGGATCGTGGCAGCAGCGGGTGAGTAGCCGCCGCCGCCGAGCATCTCCTGTCACTGACTTTGATACAGGCACCACGTTAAATAAATAAAACAGCAGCCGGAGGGATTCCTTCCAAACGTTAGAGTGGCAGCGAAGCGCTCGAGTCCGGTGGTGATTGAACAGGCAGCGTTTTCTTGGCAGGCTTAAAGCAGGGGGGACTTCGCGATGGTTTTGTGTGAGCTCGGGGCTCGCCGGTTCCAGCGCTCCGTGGTCGGCAGGACCCAGTGGCCTCTGGAAGCCTTTTTGCAAGGGACAAGTCCGTGGGGGAGCCGTGTTGCTGGAATATATGGAATTAGCTGAGAGAGGGGCTGGGAACAACCTGGTGTTGGTTCTCATCTCAAGGGAGGTGAATGGCTGTGCAGCCCGTTGTTATTTCCTGATTTTGAGGAATCTTTCACTGATTCCCAAACCGACATCCCCCTAAGCACGTTTTCTGCATTATTCACTCGTAAATATGTTCCAAACTGCTGCTAGTAACACCTAGAACACATCTATTTTACGAGGCTAGGTTAACCAGTGATTTCTTCGTGAGATCAAAATATCATCATTTACTTCCTTCTCATTATTCCTTCCTGCATCTGTCTTCAAAACCACCTGGAATATAAAGTAATACTTTAAAAAACTGCTTATCCATGCTGTAAGAACATTTGTGATAGACAGCTACGTTGTTACTAGACTGCAGGATTCCTAAGCAGTAAATAATTAACTGGCTTTAAGAGGCCTTTCCTTTCTGCACTTTCCAGGAGCAGCTTTGCCCTCGTTGCTGCCTCCCAAGCTGCTGTTTCGGGCCTCGGGGCTGCTCTGAGGTGGCACAAACGGGGACAGGGCACCCCGAGATGGGCACAAAGCGACGCCGAGCTTCGCTCCTGCCCCACGCTCTTCAGCACGCGCGGTAGCTCCTCTCTGCCGCTGGCTCAGCGCAAAGCGGCGGCGTTTGTGCCCGGAGCCAAAGCAGGGTTGGTTTTGTGCCTCGCTTACGTGTTCCTCCTTGGCCGAGCTGCTTTCCAGGCGCTTTAGAGGGCCCGGTCACCCTCTGTGAGGTGTAAATTAACCCTCTGCAGCCTTTGCATTGGGCTCCTGCTTTTCCTCCCCATCCCTTCCTTGCAACGTGCAGCAATGGGTTGGTTTGGTGCCTCTTTCTCCTCCAGGTTTTCAAGGCGACGAATTCCCAGGCAGCAGCTCAATAAGTTCTGCAGCTTCAGGGCACAACCCCCTGGCGAGTTACGTGTTGCTGGCATTGAAACCTCTGGAATTAGAGGCACAGAGTGAGGAATTGCAAACCCCGCTCCACGTGCACGTTCCCTAGGTTGTCTTTATTAACAGCAGATATTTTAGCTGCAGGAAAACACTCTTGTTTCCAAACACAAAGTTGTTATTGCCTAATGCACTCCCTCATGGCTGCATCCCAGAAGTTTTTATGAATATTTCATTGCTCGTGGAGAGTGACCTTGCACGTTTAGATGAAATAAATGGATGGGACTCAAACGCTTACAACTCAATCCAGGCAAGTCTGGAAGAAGGCTCTCTGATAAAACTCCGTGAGATTTAAAGTCTCTACAAGCTCAGGGATCAAATATACTTGGCTGAAGAAGAAAACGTTTACATTCCGCAAAGGCGCGGGCGGTAATGGATGAAGTTTGGGAAAGTTTTGAATCAACATTGGACTCTGCAGAGTCTGCACTGCTTTGCTGCATCTGTGCACTTCCCATTGGTCTATCAGCCCGCCGAGTGTTTTTGATCTGTGACGATCGCTTGTTCCTCGACAGATGAGTGGCTGCGGGTGTAATGAGACTGGCTTCTTGCCCGTTCTCATATCCGATGGTGGGATAAGCACTCTCTTACGACATCGAAGAATGGAATGTTGGGGTCCATGATGTCTGGATTCATTTCGCAATCGAATCAAAGCATTCCATGTGCAAGTAGAGACATTAGAGGCGTTGTCGACTCAGTCGAGGTACGGCCAGGGGCGATTTGCTACTTCGATTTAGGTACTTGCACCAGTGGAATCATCGAAAGATGAAGTGTGTGTGTCTGTGGGCGGGGGCGGGGGGGGGGGGATCCTGGGCAGACCTAGCTAAGGCTGGAACCGTGCTGTCAAATTTCA
>JAVCKT010004061.1:0-12922 GCA_032273925.1 Rhynchotus rufescens
ATGGCCAGCATAAGTCTTGGACAATCAATCCTATAACAACACGACGGCTCTGCAGTTCATACATGTCTCTGCTTACTCAGAAGGAATTTCCGAACCCGACATTCGCCTGGCCCAGCTGAAACTCCTCGGGGCTGCACAGGGCGCTCGAGCGGGGCCGAGAGCCGCAGCGCCGCAGCGAGGGCCGCCGCTGCTCGCTCTGCTCCGCCGCCGCTGCTCGCTCTGCTCCGCCGCCGCTCGGCTGTCGCAGCCCGTCGCGGGCGAAGGAAGCGCCGCGTCTATCCCCGCCGCGACCAGCTCCCATCACTCCAGTTACTCCTGCTGGCCGCTTGGGCCACCTTGAGGTTTACAGCACATAGGCACCAGTCTAAAAATCCTCGCTTTACAGAGAGGAAGGGAAAATCAGGTTTGATCTGATCAATAATCTACAGCACAGTTGAAAGGAAGTAGAAAAATTAGCTGAAAAAACACTAACGTAAAGCCTCAGATCATTTTTTAAAATGCCCTATCTTTCACATCATTAAGGATGTTTAAATATTTATTTTTCTTCAAGATTACTTTTTAATGGATTTCCAGGTATCAATATGTATTCGGATTCTGTATCTCTTCTTATTTATTTCCATCACTCTTTGGTATAATGTGGACACATGTGAAAAAGTAACCTTCAGGATACACTATTAGCACCAAAAGAATGTGATGAAATACCGAAATAATGTCATAAAAATTGCATCAAATTGTATACATGTCCAAATTTGGATCAAAAGGTGAGAGGAATAAAATTTAAAATCAGCTTTTCATAAAGGAAAAGTTAAACTTGAACCTTCCTCCTACAAATCAGCACCAATAAATTAAAACATTGTAATGAAACCTACATATGGATATACGACCTATATAATGAACTGTGAGATTCAACTTATGAACCTTGCTGTTCCATGTACAAAACTGTATCTTCATCCTAGTTTCAAGAATGTACTTTCTGGGACTGCTGCTCATGTTCTGCTTCACACAGGTCACACAGATAGGTGTGCTTGGACTGGTCTTTTTAAATCCTAGGTCTATTCACTGGGACCAAATATTGACTTCAATATGAAAATATATTAACTGATTGTGAGTTCAACTTTAGCAGCTAATCTGATATTATTACATTTTAATTACTCCAGCAGACTAGTTTTAATCACTGATAAAAGATGTTAGCACGAAACTTTACGAGAGATTTTCTCATTCTTGTGAATGATGATTAACACCAGTGCTCTTTTAATCGATCTGTAGTTATAAATATCACATCTGTTTTGCATGCACTGGGCAGGAAACAAATATATGGTGATGAAGCAGACAGCTCAGCGGATCAATAACGTAGCAAAGGAATTTACGTCCTCATATGTCTGTTCTAGTCCAGCTCTGCAAATATCTAAGCAAATGTCCATCCTACAGAACTAGTGTTGATAGCTTACAAATAATTTCAGGGGAAATAAAACATAATCTTGAGCTTTTTAAAACATGCAAAAAGCATTGGAGTACGTGTGAATGGGTGGAAAGTGCATTACATAAGGGCGTTATTTTTTCATGAAGGCTTTATCTGACAGGAAGATAGCTTAGTAGTACATATTCAGATATAATCACATTTCCCTTCTAGTCAGCACAGGGAAGGGAAAAAAATAAAAAAGGAGCGGTCAAGTGGTCAAGTTGACAGTGTTCCTTCCAATGTTCCTTCTAAATCCTGTTCCCAGGTGACCAAACTTAGATGACAAGAGTTTACAGTATCTACGGCAGCCTGTGCCACTTGACCATGTCTAATTCGACCAGCAAAGTTATGCAACCTGATACTGTCAATTAAATTCATGTTAGAAAAGTTAGAGTTGTTCTGTTATTACAGACAATAAATATATATATATATATATATTTAATTTCTATCAAACAATTGTGAGAGCTCACCCAAAAAATATCTGATTATGGCTACCTAATGAGCTGTGCAGAGGAACATGCGGGTTGCTGCAGCTAACCCATCTGCAGAGCAGAGTGCATGTCAGTGTTTGAATTATGGTAGGTGGGAAGGCCAGGTTACACTGCACATGTTCTCGCTGCTCTCTTCACACCTTCTGTCCAAGCAATTCAGTGTTGGGTTCTACCCAATTTGCTCTTCAGTCCTGGATGCCAATGAAGGACAGATGAATGTAACATTGTACTGTCACCCTAAAAATAATTTCATACAACATAAGTACTGGACTATTTATCTGGGAAATCTAGTTTCTATAGTTGTCCAGTCACATCAAATCGTTTCCATAATTCTCATAAAAGAGATTTTTTTTTTTAAACCAAGGTGTAGTATAAGCAATAAGGTACTTAACGGCCCTAAACTTTCAGATTCACTTTTCTGGTTTTACATAACCCTGCAAAATATTCTAGACAGGCACAGTGATAGGAATCTTTGGATATGAATCATAATAGCAGATTTTCACATCAGGTATTTGATTCCATCTCTGAACTCTGAAGCTTCTGTGGTGTGAGTGGCAGCAGGAAATGGCTTTCAAACTCTTCCTAACAGATGGAATAAAATCTGCCAGGTTATTAAATTACCACATAACTATTTTTAGTTTCCATTTCTAAATCCTTTTTCTTCTTTTGTCATATAATATGTCATTATTAATCAGATCTCCAAAGCATTTCTATTTTGAAAAACAGAGAAGCTTCAACAGGCAGTTTATTATCCTTGCCCTGAACATCTTTGCTTACTGTTATATTTTTTCTGCTAATGTTATGGACTATTTACACAAATCTGTACATTACAAGAATGGAAAAAAATGAAGATGAGTTTATGCGAGTTACAGGCATTAAAACCATTTTAGTGATGAATAAACTAGTGTGAATACTTTAATCTAGACTTCAGTCTCAGATTAAAGACAACTGCTTGCTGAAAGCTGACAAGTAGAAATGTCCTTCTCAGCACTATAAAATCCCAACTTTGTTCCTCAGCTGACTGTCATAAACTATACCAGAACTGCAATATATTTTATTAAGTTGACTTAGGTTAGAAAGAAGAGAAAGCTACTTAACTGTTGGACAAATTGAACCAACTGTTTCCTCCTGTGCAAAGTGTCATAGTGACAGATTTCCTTGGTGTACAAAGAACCCTTAAAAGGTAAACTTGCTTGTAATTAAAGTATGAGGGAAAAAACACGTCCTCTCTGTTCAGGTCCTACATTGTCCTAAACACTAGCTCTCTTCTTACATGAGATCTATTCCTACCACTACTGCAGCTTCACTATAGTACAGAAGATAGAAAACAATATTAAACAGTTTGCTAATACTATCCTAATAAATATCACAGTACCTAAAGGAAATATATTAATTGAAATGTAATTAGGTCAACCAACAAATTCTGATTTATTTAAGGATATGGAACTGCATTCAAGCAAGGGCTGACTGTAAGAGCAACTTGAAAATTGAACTCATATCTTATTTTCAGTAGCAGTTCAGGCAGCATCATCCTCAAATTGAACACAGAAATGCAAATCAAAAATTAACCTGACATATATGGAGAGATTTGGATTAGACTGATATATTGCAAACCTGTAACTTCTGGAAGATGAATTGTTTTTGTAGTATTGGTGTAAACCAATGTAAATCGATGAAAAATTGTTTTTTATTCCAGGTTTATTCAATCTTATATCTGAGAAGTATTTTTGAGATCACTAGCTTGGCTGAGTTGCTCAACTACAAACAAATCAATTCTTTATGAGCATTCAAATATCTCTGTAAAAGAAGATCATACACACATGTCATTTTAGAAATGGAATCTTCTCAGTTTTCTTGAGGCCAAAGGTAACTGTGAGGTAACCTTGCAAAATGACTTTTTAACATCTAAACACCATGCTAAAGATCATGGATTCCAACATTCAACTATATCGGTTTTGCTACCAATAAATATAACCAATAGAGATGCTGAAAAAAGATCTGAGCTCAAAACTTCATTCAATATTTCCAACTATCGACAGTATGACTGATTCTATATTTTGTATCAGAAAAATAGAATGAGAACTCTCATATGCCTTTACTTCTTTCACTTCATACTGAAAATCAGAAGACCACCCCTAGAAAATGTCTTTTTAAGAATTAAAGCCTGGGAGATGAGCTTGAAAGACTTTACAAATAAGGTAAGATGCAACTAGAGAAGAATTGGAAGAGTACATATCAAATGAGGTAAAGAGGTAAGGAAAAAGACTCCACAAATGCTAGGCTTTTAGGAAAGAGGAGCTTCATAAACTCTAGCAAGTGTTGCAGATTAGTCTTGTCCAGAGAAAAGAAAGATCCTAGAAAATATTTTTCTAAATTCTTCAGAGCTGTCTGCCTTGTTTATTTTAGAAAAAAAAAAGCAAAATTTCACCCTCCAAATCTACTATAAAATATTCTCTATAGAGCTTAATCATCATCTAAACCTAATAAAAATAAGGAATACAAAAATACCATAAATGTCTCTTTTTCTTGATAGACTTGATAAAAATATTTTCTTGGGGGAGCAATATAGAAAAAATATAGAAATATAATAGACTAAATATAATTCATAAGTTTCTATCATTTTAGAAATGCAACATTCTGTAATAATTACAATACAATATTGTGCTCTTTGAATTACAGCCATAGTTCATTCCTGCAGCATTCAGTGGCAATAGGCCTTTGGCCTCTTGCCTAACAATACACTAGACAAGAATTACTACATTGTAATTCACACTCTGTCATGCCTTACTGCTTAATTTAAGCACAAACCTTCATGACATGACAAGCAATTTGACTGTTACCATAATAAATTATCTTGCCTAACATATTTTAATATTACAACCTTCTCTTTTGTACATGCACTGAAAATTATCAGAATAATTGCATATAAGCTTCTTTCTTTGTCTGCAAAGTGTGAAGAAGGCCGTATATTTTGCTAGAGATACTCCCTTATTAAACTTTTTTGTTTGCTTCATTTTGCTTCAAGAATTAATTCTTGCAAATCTCTAAGATCTCTGATTATCTGGTGACTTGCAAAACTGTTACACTACTTAGCTACCTAGATGATAAATTAATATTTTTTGTTGTTAAGTGATAATGTGGAACTAAACCCATAATAATGTTAAGATTATAGTGTCTTTAAAATTAGACAAAGGCATTGAAAGAGTTGGTTTTTTTTTTTTTTTTGCAGTATAGCAGGTGGCTATTCTATATTCAACGTTAAGTAACTAATGAAACAAACTTATTTTTCAGGAAGAGCAATTTGAATCACTTTCTCATAAAGATCTTTCTCTCCTGGCTGTGTCTCATATTGAAATAAAATTATATAAAATGTAATCATTTGTTATTAAATTATTGCTGACTATTATTGAAAATTGATTAATTGAAATTCTATTTTTTATAAAAGTCAAGGCAAAAGTCACTGACTTGAGTGAAATGCTCATCTATCATGTGAAATGAAAATGTGTCAATACCCATGGAAATAGGCCTTAGTATTCCCATTTACAACATAATTATTGTTTAATAGTATTAGTTATTTTATTAACAGCTTCACACTACCTGAAAGTGGGAGATACACCATCACCATTTAGATACTGAAAATCATTTGCTTTTGGAAACTAATACTTTAAAATTAAAATGTGCATCCATGAAATTCCACAATTTTGTGTGACAAGCCTAGATTTCTTAAGGCATATAGGTAATCAAGTGAAAAGAAATCATAAAGAAATTATATAGACTGTACCTGATATATGTTCTATGGGTTTCAAGGTGCAACTTAATGAGGTTCCACTGAGCTCTGTACGTTTGCAAGGTGACTGGGATGTCCCTGGAACTCTCTGCTACAACTATAATATGTCTATGATGTGACTGTGATATAACACAAACAGCTGCAGTCTTTGATCATATGTTGGCAGGTTACGTACAGATACAGAATGTGTTAGAAGGGCACACTTTATTAATTTGACTGATGGTCTGCTATGTTGCTGGTTCCAAAAGCCAGAAGAAACCAAGCTCTTCCATGCTAGCTTGACAGGGTTTTATTGTGGCAATCACTTGAAATGGAGTATCAATCATTAATATCTAACTGATTATCATAAATGTCAGATACAATCTTGTCCTCCCCTTCATTTTATGCTGGGCATTTTCTTTAAAGCTAGTGTTATATCCAACATTATTTTTCTGAATTACCACAAAACATATTTTAAATACAGTTTAAAAGTTAGCTGCCACCATTCTGAACATATGCTGGAGTTCTCTGTTAACAAATGTTTTCACAGATTTTCAGTCTAATAGTAGGGTACGGCTATTTCATAGGTACAAAAATATACCCATTCTGAAAATCCATGATAATAAAGCTAGACCCTGACAATTTAGAAGTTTTATTTATTCTAGTTTCACAAAATTCTGTTTTACACTTGCATACTCAACCACTTCCCACTGTATTTACAAGACTTTCATGATCTTCCAGGGTATAGTTTTAATAAGTAAATTCTAAATCAAACAATACTTAGGTGAAAAATATTTTCTATCAATCAATCTCCTCCTGCATTCAGCCTTACTACAGAGCTGACCTTTCACAAAAACTGGTTTCTTCTAGTCAAACAAGATGGGGAAAGCCTTGTGGCAAGGATTTTTCCAAATGGGCAAAGACTAGCACAAAGAACATTATGGCATCCTCTAAGAATATGGGTGTAGAAGATACTGTTGACTGGTTGAGTGGACTAAGATCTGTACTCTTAACTCATGAAAGTAGAGTGAGCATTCAGTTTGAATTGATTTGGGTTTCAGCTAGATGCAGCAATTACTGCTCCAGATTTATTTTTAGACACAATGATGTCCTCAAATAGGATTTTGAGGAAGTTTGAGGAAACTCCTTACTTTAGATGTGTGGAATTAAAGCTCTCCTCAGAATAATGTTTATATTGTACCTTTGCATCTAGGATTTTAACCAAATTTTGTAGTATGAGTGTAGCTGCTCAGTGTCCTTCACTATCTTCACAATGTCTCTGTACTGTAAATTTATTTTTTTCCCCAATTTGACCTCATACTTTCACCATACTCCCAGCTTGTTTTCTTCCAAAATTTCTTCTTTCACAAGAAATACCCACCTTCTAACCTTACTAGAGGCAAAGGGGAGGTCCCAAAAGTCAGTGTACTCCTTTGATGAGACTTCCCTCTGTCCAGCCTCTGCCTTATTCAGCCCTTTTTAGTCTGCCAGCGACCCTTCCTTTCAATCCCTTCCCCAATAACCTTTGTGCTACACTGGAGAGGTAAATAGCTGAGACTACAACAACATGGAGAGAAATGGTAAGGAAAAAAACGCTGAAATCCAGTATAGTAATTCTCCCTTACTGCTTAGAACATCAAAAATCTCTTCTTGTTATGCCCAACTCTATCACGCACTTTCTGGAGCGTCCTGACAATCCTTGTTTTTATTCCAAGTTCCCATCACATTGCTGGGCTACAGTTTATCCTGGGGCACTTGTGAAGCTGACAGGTGTCAGGAGGTGGTATTGCAGCCTTGTCTGCAGGATGGTGGCTGTCACTTGAGCTTACCTTATGCCAAAAAGGCAACAGAAAGGGAAACTTTTGCCTGTTCTTTACTGTAAACTAGATCAGGTGAGGTCTTCTAGATGCTAATGAAGACTATGACCTCAGATCACCTAAGAATGCTAACAGGGAAAAACACCAGAAGCTGAGTAGGGAAAAGAGGACAGCGAAGTGGAAGAGGGTAACAAAGAGGCACCCAGGGTGACCAGGCAGCAAACACAGCCAGACCCCTGAGGAGATGGAGGGAAAGAGACTGCTCCTGAAGAATGCAAAAGGGATGGGACGCTTTGACCTGCCAGGAAAGGACAGTCAAAGCAACTGGACAAGGAAGAGAGAACTGATCTACAAAGGCATAGTACAGTGTACTGCAACTGGATTATAAACTGCTATTTCCATTTAGTCCTTTTTTGAATTTTCTCTATTTTGAAAGAATTCGCTGTGTTAATTTGTGTTTAATTAAAGTTTACAGTTTCAAAACTTTTAAAGGATGGTCTTGTTAAGTTGATCATTTCAGAGTCTCATAACATACATTGCTCACGGAGTGACGCAGCAGACTGATAGTTCTAAGAAGGTGAACATAGAACCTACATTTGAGTCTGTGTTTAAAATACACAACAAAATGTTTCATCTTTGGTTAAGGCTTGACAAGACTCTGAAATGATCAGCTTAAAAAGGCCATCTTTAAATAGTTTTGAATCTGTAAGCTTTATGTTTTAACTAAATACAAAGGATCAGTTTGCCACACTGCTCCTTGGTGTTTCTCCTACAGTAACTTCCCCTCACAAGTTGCTGAGCATCCAAGTTTTAAACCTCTCAATAAGAAGTTAAATAATCCCCAGCTGAAATGTAAGTACCTAAAATATGTTTTGTTTCCACAGTCTGTTCACTTTTAATCTAGATGCAAACAACTATATGTGTTTCTGGTTCAGAGCTAAGCAAATGCCGGTTTGTGTTATTTTCATCTTTTTCAGTAGGAAATTCTCCTCAAAGAAGTGTTATCCCTCTAATGTCCAAGTACAGCACAGTCAATTAAACTAATTCATTTCAATATACATCTCAAGCAGTACAACAGTATTTTGGAAAATCCTCAAAGGCAAGGACTTGGAGAGCTTGCACTTAGCAAAAGGTCTGCTTTTAAACCAAAAAAAAAAAAAAAAACCCTCTTATTCAGAAAGTACATCTGCTATGCAACAGTATGCAGGTTTGGTCTTGCCCAAAGACTTGTAGGGTATTCTTAGTTTTCAGTAGTGAAGACTGTGTAGCTATTTAACCATACATCACTGAATAAAAAAAAAACGCTAATATGTACAGTAAAGCAAATGTTATAATCTAGAAATTGAAGAGTGAGCTGACACCTATGGTAGCAAACATTCAATACTCCTGCAAGATTTTTCCACTTCAGGGAAACACAGATGACAGCAAAACTTTTCTTTGTCTGCTCTGCTCACCTACCTTTTCTGATGAGCTGGCTGCAGAAAAGCTGATGGAAAGCTCAATTAGTGAAATTTATGTATCCTTGGATGTCAATCATTCCTGTTGAGAGGTGGGACTTTCAGGATCTCGGTGCATTAATTAAGAGCTTATCTCAGCAGAGTAATCATTCCACCTAAGGACCAAGGAAAAAGTTTTAATTAAGAGTCTAGAAGACAGTATGTCATACACATATAATAGTAGTTCTCTACTAAAAATTGAATAGTAAAGGGGCATTATTAGAAACACTGTAAAGGGCATCAATTTCTTGTCTGCATTTAAGTACAGAAATGTAGAACTATTTTCACTGTGCATACAATGAGTCTGACTGAAATAACTGACAAGTTCTGTAAGACCGTATAGGCACCACTCAAATTTTATCTAGGTTGTATGAATGCTAACTTTGTTATTTGACCCCTGCCAAATTATTGATGCTGAGCTGATGTTGATGGAGAGCTCCTCCACAGCGGCAGCTCAGACTGCATTCCTCTCTCATGACCAGCTTTCTATCCCGTGCTATCTTCCGACCGAACAAAGAACAGGCCAAACAATGGAAGTTCAGCCAAGAGGAGGGAATGGACTTGTGCAAAGCACTATTTTCATTCACTGAGTGATATATGTACATGTGTACACGTGTAGAATATGTACACAGTTGCTGGTTGCCCTTAGACAAATTAAGGCTCTGGAGAGGTTAAAAACCCGCTGGGCTAACTAGTGTCAGCTGCCTGAGAGCGCTGCACTCGTGGAATGACTTACTGGAGGACGATCAAATATGCTGCTTAGGACTCACTAGGGAAATAATGTATAAATAATTGATTATATCATTTATAAATTAAAGGAAGGAAAACAAATTTAAAATCTGGTCTGGAAAGTAGACATGTCAGCTAATAATTCAAGCATGAAAAGTGGAAAATTTAAGAGAAAAAATAAGTTTATATTTGACAGAATAAGTAGAAACTTGCTTGTCAGTGGCTGAAATTAGGAATACAATAAACAGATAAACAAAACAACACAATAAATAGACCATTCTAGGAAGGTTTAGAGAGAAGAATAAAATATCAAACTCCACTGTGAAAATAGAAAAGAAATATTCATAAAAATGGGATTTCAGTCTCCTATAGGTATCTACAGATTGTAGTTAACAAATGCATTGCATAATATAATAATTGTAAAGGAGGTTAGTGCACAGAAAAGGAATGGGAAAGCATGTCAGGAGGAGGGAAATGTTTACTCTGCATTCTAAAATAACAGAACAAATGCTCTGCCCTTCTCCAGGGCTATGGCACGCCAGAGTCTTTTACTAAGGTATTTGTGAATAATTGAGACATGGACATTTCTGTCAAACACCTGTTTGAAAAACATACTATAAATTTCCCATCTAATCAATATAACTGGTGGGTAATGAACACCAGCAGCAAATAAAATAAGCTGTAGATATTACTGGCAGATTGTCTAAAATGTTTTCTTCTAAATACCAACCTATGTGTCACAATACTGCACATTGTGACGTGTAGTATTAGAGTGAGGGAACAACCAGTCTATTAAAGAAATTCAGAAAAATGTGGATGATAATCTATGATAATGTGTTCATAAATATTTCTATCTGTGTTTTGCCCAGCTGTCTTTTTGTACATTTTTGCCTTTTTTTTTTTTGCTATATAATAGCAGAATAGTTTACAGAAGCACTCTATAAAATTTACCAATTGGAAATTGGAAATGCTACAGTCTTTACTAGATGAATTCAAGGGGTAGATGAAATATCGAACCATCAACTACAATGACAAAACACAGCAATACATCCTTGAGTATGTTAGTATTGAAACTTGTGCTTAAAAGTTCAACTTTTATTCTGTAGATTGATACAGAAGCATTAGAGTACAAAACAGACTATATCCTATTGGTATGGATATAGGCATATTACTAAATCTGATATCTAGTTCACTGTGGACCTAAATTATTTTTCACTGGAAGACGGATTTCATAAAAGGACATGTTTAATATCTACAAGTACCAGGGGTAAGTATTTTAAATGAAACTGAAATGAATTTATACAGGGTTTGTCACTTTTATTCTCTTAACTGAAGTAAAGTACCGAGTCCTGTTATCTGCAGTCTCCTGCTAGTCATATTTAGCACATTCCCTGTCAGCTGCTTCTCTTGATTAAGAGGATGGCAGAGATAATGGACACATTAAACTCCAGAGCAGACAGTGAATCTTTGTTCCTCTAAACAATGATATGAATTTTATAACAGTTTAATTTGCTGTTATTCCCAAGGGACAATGTCACGAAGTGAATCAGAGGACTGCTAGTCAAGTAGGAACTGCATGTTAGCAGCGTGGTGCCTTCTTAGCTCTTTCCTTCCTGTTTCTTAGTTTGTCTCTTCTGAACTTGCACTCCAATACACTGCTTTGGAAACCAGCCATAAAAGAGGCTAACTCAGACAATAAAATCTGGATGATCTACTGAACTGTGACTGAGATTTGTGACCTGCCTTAAAGTGAATCAGATTCAGTGACAAAAGTTCTTACAAGTGGCTCTCACCCAGAGCCTGGCAGAATGTCAACACGGTTGTACTAAACATGTCACACAAAACTTGCTGAGAACCACATGACAGCATGGCTTATCTTGAAAAATATTTTTAAAGTCAGAAGAATTCACATGAAATTCACAGTATAAAAATGGCAATTCCAATGTGCTTCTCAACACTGCAGAATATAATATGACAATTAAATTATATTGCAAAGACAATCAGAGAGAACAGTGAGACTTAAAATCGACGGCTCTTCAGGCAGTCTCCAGGTGAACGTCAAACCCTTTATTGAAGCTTGGAAGTTTGGAGTCTTGTTGTCCAAGACTTCCTCTATGGCCGACAGGAAAACAGAAAAGCATCTCCAGACACTAAGCGAATCCTAGCAGAGCTTCCATCCTTCCACTCATTAGAGCGCGCACCTAGGCAAGTTGGGGAGTGCTATTGTAACTCGCCCGTGTCCCACAGGCTGATTTTCAGAGGTGCCTAGCAATTAAATCCTAGTGTAGTATGTATTAGTATACAAACACATTTAGATGCTTAGATAAAAATATATTGTAAGGTATGGACAGGAATTACCCAGCTTTCCTAATGCTAGCTGAATGCTGATAAACAGCTTTGCAGAGAGCTCCTAATCGGCACGTTTCCTGTTCCAAAATGCAAAATTTTAACATAAAAATATTTTCTATAAAATAATATTTATTTTGAGTATGTTTATTGTTTATTATGGTCTTTTATATAATTTCCTCTTTTCCAGGAAAAGGGGAAAAAAAAAGCCCAATATGCTGTATTTATGTGCTGTATTTATGTTCATTTCATTCTGCTTTATGTTATTTCTTTGCTGTCTTCAATGTGAGACCAAAACAATGGTATGATTTTTCACTCACTTTCCCATATCACTGCATTACTTCCCCCGTGCTACAGAAACTCACAGATATGGAAGCTTCTGAGTGTTTCCTATGAGAATTAGGCTTAGGTGTGTGGACTTAATGGGAACCCAAGAGCCCATGGCATAATACACTTGCCAATCATCCAGAGAAAGACTATGGGTCTGGCAACTGAGGACCTTGACAAAATGATCTGTAGTTCATTGTTTGGAAACTGAAGACATTTGAGAAACACTGTTAGAAGCTAAAATTAAAGCTGAATATTGTTATGGTCATGCAAGAGGTGGAGATAAGCCAATAAGCGTAACTGGTAGCCTTTAATCCCCATTGGCATTTGTAATCTTCAGCAGTCTCTGCTGAAAGGGTAGTACTATTAGAGAAACGTTTACCTATGAAGTAAACATAAGTATATAAAAAGGGCCACGAAAATATCATAGAATCATAGAATGCCCAAGGTTGGAAGGGACCTCAGAGGTCATCGAGTCCAACCCCCCTGCA
>JAVCKT010004063.1:18021-28530 GCA_032273925.1 Rhynchotus rufescens
ATACTCTGAGTAAATTACCTCCTACACTTCTTTTGGACACTTCTTTTGGATAAACCATGTACACTGAGACTCTTTGTTCCACTATTTTTTTTCTGAAGTTCTTTTCTGAAAGCATTCTAATATTTCAATATCTCCTTTGAAGTCTGAACACAAGAACTTCACACAATACTCAAGTAATACTCCAGACAGAGATGCTTCTAGTCAATATTCCTCTGCTTATACAACTAGGAATTAGATTTGTCCTTTTATCTAAAATGTCATACTGGCAACCCACATTCAGCCTGCCTCCCCTTAAATCTTCTTTACTTTTCTCTACCATGTCTTTTAAGTGAGATACACACACTTTAAGCCTATATCTTTCACATGATGTTCAAATTACCCCTCTTTACCACACAACTGAGTGTAGGCTATATGACTGATTTAACCTAATTCAATGATCCATGAGTTATTTGCTTCCTCTGAAAATTGTTTGAACTTTTATACTTTCCAACAAACTCATAAAAAAATGAGTTAAGTACTCATGAGATATCATTGACAGTAATATGACTATTCTCTTATTGGGGATTTTCGTAAGTGGCAGTTTTATCCCATTTTCCTTTTGCTGCTTTTTTACAGCATTGATGAACACTGGGTGAAATATGACTTGAAAGGTGCAGCTGTATGCTATATTTTCTTTACTATAAGACCTACAGTTTCCTCCCTGGCAAGCCATCCCTGTTTGACACTATGATTCACAGCATCTCTACCATTTAAATTAAATCCCCAAAGGGATTCAAATTTAAAAGCTTCCATAAAGATTTTTTTTATTTGAAAAATATGGTTCAAGACATAGACAACCTAGAGTTATTTTGACACAGACAAAGCATAACCAAGGATACCACAGTGACAGAAACACTCAGCTAGGATAGAGCGCAAGGGATAGAGGTTTCTCCATCCTACCGTACACACACACGAAAAACATATATCAGATAGACCTCAAAAGCATGATTAAGGATCCAGTGCCAAGAAGTGTGGATTTTCAGTGAATTAGCTACTTCGTGGTATTTGTTAATGTGCACAGCATGACCTAGCAAGTTACCTTGTGTTCACTCAAGGGTAGGAGATATCGTCATTGCCTGGGGGCAAGAGATAGCTCTAGGAAGTTACCACAGAGCAGTAAGTGATAGCAGTAATGCAGCGCAAATGCACACACATCCTTACCTCATGGAAGTGTATTTATATGCCCATGCTATAATTCAAATGATAAGTTAATGTTAAAGATTATTAGAAAGATTTTTTCTCTAGAAAAGAATTTAAATGGAAAAAAAATCATTTTTAGGATTTGGGCTTTTTTGGCCAAAATCTTTTCTTTTTCATAAGCTATCAAATATTTGAAATGAGTTTCTGCAATGCCACTGTGCTTTCTACCTGGTGATGATTCCTCTATCCCCTGGCTCTCTGCCAGATAACATGTGTGTGCTTTTTCTTAACTTCTGAGCACTGGGATATGATGACTTTCCTCTAGAGGAGAATTGTGCCTTGGGAAAATTAACACCTTTTGAGCTGCCTTGGTGAAATGTTTGACATGAACACAGAGCAGGAATCCCAAAATCCACTTAGGTACCATGTGCAAGAATATATTCTGAAAACTTTTGTACTTCAAGTACCAGAGCCTTTCTGGACATCTTTCTGGGTACTACAGGTCTTGTTCAGTAGCATCTCTAGGATTTGTGCCAACCTTCTACTTAAAAGCATTTATGAGCTAGGAGAAAAAAGCTCCTCCTGGAGCTTTCTGAAAGCCACTCAAATCCTCCATGCACTCAAACTGCAATGGTTTCACAGTGGCATTACCTGCTATCAATGCAGCAGCTGTGGCAGTCAAAACACTGGTGTGGCTCTTCTGCTCAGGGCACCAAGAGCAATGGAACCAGCAAAGATTTTACATTTGCAACCCTAGTTAATTAAGTTTTTTATTTAATTGTGCTAAAAAAAACCCACCAATATTAACAGCACAACATAAACACTGTTTCAAAGTTTCAGGCTCACTCCATTACTTCTTCTTTTAGAGACTCACAATCTCTAAAGGACAGAGACACTTCCTGTCCTACATGCTCAAGATTTGGGAGTTTGTTGGAACACAGAAGTTCCAAATTCATTCTTCCTTCTGGCTGGGAAGGTCCATAACCTAGTCCTTCTACCTATGCACTAATACACACCAGCATAGAATCATAGAACCGTAGAATCATAGAATGCTTAAGGTTGGAAGGAACCTTCAGAGGTCATCGAGTCCATCTCCCCTGCACGCTCAGGGTCACCGAGAGTACATGGCACAGGGTGGCATCCAAGCAGGTTTTAAAGATCTCCAGAGAAGGAGACTCCACAACCTCCCTGGGTAGCCCATTCCAGTGTCCTGTTACCCTCACAGTAAAGAAGCTCTTCAGGTCAAGGAGTTGGGTAAGTTCTTGCTTGTGAACTCAGAAGGCCTATGTTTACCTAAAAAGAGGTGTTCACTCAAAGAGTGAACAATTAAACAAGTGGAATAAAAATGCAGGAAAAGAAAAAGAAATACACAGTTGCAGGTGATGGCCCAGACCACGCCAAGTCAAATGCCAAAAAAGGAGCTGTGCAGAAGGGTATTACACAGATCAGGAACGGTGCTTCTTCAGGTGCAGAGCTCAAAGCCACACGGAGAGCGATTTCTGTGCAAAGAACTTGCCTACTATTATTTCTCCTACAACTCCAGCATTTGATTTAGAAAAATAAAAATATCTAAAGACTGACTGATGTCATCAATGCTTCCTCTGAAAATAACCCTGCAAAAGCTTTAAGCGTTGGTCAACTCATAGCAAAGGGGATTTTTAAAAAATAATTATGTAAAAAACTAAAGCCACAACATTCCTCATTCCTGCTATAATCTTTTAAAGCCTCTGTGGCTCAGTTCATACAGTGAAGAACATTGATTTTTTCATACTTTTGTTTTTTATTAAAGCTCACTATCTAGAAAAGCTATCTTGAGATCAGAACAGTTCAAGAGAACATTCTGCCCTTCCATTTCTGCCTCCCGTAAAAGCATCTGACATTCATTTACAGCTAAGTTTCGCTAAAGAAGCTGGTTATTAAATTACCTACAAGATATATTTTTGGTCTGCTAGTAAATTTTAACTAGCTCTATTTAAAGCCATGGTATAATTCATTAGCAATAAACGTGCCCTGTATCCTTATAAACAAGCACAAGTGAAATATGAACAAGCTGACTCTTGAATGACAGTTATGTAATTGTTCATACCACAGTAGATGAAAATCTTCTGATTTCCAGCCACTTTTTTGGCTCAATTTGCATTGAAAAACACCGAAGGCAGATTTACCCTCAGGCAGCACCTCCTCCAGCTTAGTTCAGCTACATGGGTTTTAAGGTCTGTTGTTGGTCTTCTGCAACAGAAGGTACTGTATGTGTGTATGTGCATATATTTGTGTATGTGTGTTTGCATATATATATATATATGTAAACACGCCCCACACACCAAGCCTGGGTGCCTGGATATTAAAAAGACTCATGACTGCTTCTTTCCATTTCCTCTCCAGGGCTCCCCAGCTCCATGTTTAAGCTACAACAGATCAAAGTACAGATTTACCTTATCATATCCCTTCCAGAGATGCCAATCATGTCACATAGCATGTTAATGTCTCGTGTTAGAGACTCTTTGGAGGCTGGAGACTCTAGTCTTTATACTTTATTTCTGCAATTTCAGTGGCAACTGATCACCTTACATTATCTGAGTAATATTAAAACAACAATTACTTTTAGAGCAGTTGTCATACTAGATGGACCCAGAAAACACAGAACTTCTTTATTAGACTAACCCAATATTGCTCCATAACCATCAAGGGATCTCAACAAAATGAGACAGAATTCAAATTCTCAATTTTGCTGATGAACCATCTTTGCTTTTTTTGGCACCGTAATAATTCTGCTGAGTTGGTCAATCAAGTGATGTTTGGTTTTAAATACTCTGGTTCCAGGAAGTGAGAAGGAGCATTAATTTGTATGAAGGCTATTTAAATCATGTTTTGATGACTTTGGGAGGACATCAACCTACCATCTAGAATAGGGGAACGGGGCAGGGAGGGGGAACAAAAACACACACAACACTGTTAAAGAATTTTAAAATCATACCAGTAAGCCTGAAATCTTATTTGCCCACTTGCTGACCAACATCAATGAACATTAGTTAAACACCACAGGGGATTAAGCTACCTTACTGCTTGTCCATCTCTTGGAGTCCTAAGTACTAGCAGTAGAAAAGAGATAAGGAAGAGAAAGAATAGGGTTATCCCATAAAGGAACTCTATTTAAGCATAGCCAGAAAATAACAATCTATTGCATTGACCTTTTTCAAATATTCAGGCAAACAGCTATTGAATGCTTGGTCTAAATCTTGAATCCCTGCAGCTCAAGTACTCCTAAACACATCTCATTAACTGAAATTGCAATTATTTTTACAATAATACTTTTCAGACAAGCTGTAAGAATATCAAGGAGTTTTCCTTTCCTCTCTCATCTCTTTTAAAATCAGCTTCTGTTAAAGGAGTAGAAGATTTACTGGAGAAATAAGCGCTTCACTTGCATTTAAACCACGTAAAAGACAGATTGACTGTGCTTTTAGACATTTACATCAAAGTAATTACAGCACTATATAAAGTACTGGATTCATTATGAGGCTTTGAAACAATTTTTATGTAATATTAACTAAAAGGAGAAGAATGAGAGAATAGGAAACTACAAATTAAGCTTCATGATTTACCTTTTTTGCCTGGTAAACTCCTCCCAGCTTCTGCATAAGCAGGAAAGGGAAACCCCCAATAAAGGGACAGGATGAAATGGATGATGAGACAGAAGATAAAATGCTGGAATGACACTAAGGAGGTTTGTATTCAGTACCTGGCTTGTCACAAGTTTCCTATTCATGATCCTTCCTATGAAGAAGTTAGTCTACATATTCATGTCATAAATCCTGTATTCAAGGTGACAACGGTAGTAGAATTTTCTTGCTGTTTGGCCCCTTCAAATTATAACCCCTATGAGAAGGTCAGCATCTTACCCTAAGTATTATCCAGTGCTTTTAGCAGTATGACATTGTGGGTTTTTTTTTTTTCCCCCCCAGCTACTAAGAAAAGGGAGTTTTATTATTTGAGGAAAAGATATTTCAGAGGGTTCAAAATAGTCATAGGATAAACAGGACAATTAATAGAGATAGATATCAAGGAAAATGTTCAGCAAATGAGATTTCTAACCATGAACAACTATGTTAGTTAAGAGCTCCTCAGGTGTTCAGAAATGACAGCATATTTTAAACTAGACTGGATAATGTAGCTAGAAATATTTTGGAAGCAACTACTGCTGTTAACTAATGCTTTACTGAGCACACTACTTCTGCTAGGCTTCTAACCGTTCAGAATTGGTTACAAAATCCAGAGACTAACTCCAGAAAGTCAGACATAGGTTTCCTAAAATTAAGAAGTTTCCTCACTAACAAACCCAAAGCAAAACCTGCCAGAAGTAGGCTCTCTACTCCCATGCTTATAACCTTCATCTTATGGCTTGGCAATTGATAAAGCAAAAGGAAGTCATAGGAACCACAGTCTTAAAGCATGCCTTGCATACTTTATTTTGTCTAGTTTACACATTAATTTCCCAAGTGTTCCCTTAGTCTTATTTGGTTAACGTATTAGAGTATCCAATTCTTATTTGAGACACAAATTGCTCATTTGCAATCAAATTTCCATCAATATTTGCAATCTTATCATCATGGTTAGCATCACTTTGCACTTTGACATTAACTAAGGAGTATTTGAAAAAGCAGCTTGGTGTTATATGTTGAGAATGCTCTGCTTTGTTTTCTAACATACAATCACCGTAATGCAACCAGGTCATAGTGTAACTTCAGACATCAAATCCCCATATCTCAAAGGATTATCAAAAAGTCTCCTCATGCTTGCAATTTCACCTAATTGCATTTCTGCAAAGCTAATTAATTCTGCATTGGACAAAGCTGGAACAACAGCATTTGGACTAGAAGTCATCCCCACCTGAAGTTCAGAGCCATTTCCATTCCATTGCGAATGGCATGAGTCTTTCTGGAGTTCATCCACGCTCCTCAGACATACTGCTGCCTTGACGTCTCAAAAGTACCTTCCTTCCCCTGCTGCTTCTGTCATGCATGAGGCTTTTTCTTTCCCCCGCACAACAAAGCACACAGGAACACAACTTCCCAGGACAGGCAGCACTGCACAAAGCAAGCTTGCCCAGGCTTTGCTTGCACCCGTGACTTCAAACTAATCCAGCCTCCTAAAAGTTCATGAAGTTGTACAGTACCAGCTGACCCAGTCCTGGGCTAATTTCTCAGGTAGATATGTACAAGACAGAAATTAGCTTCTACTTTGGACATTAACTGATACTTTAATCAGTTTGATGATCAGGAGACTGGCTGGGCCATAAGCACTGTGCCAGCAGTGCTCTGGCTAAATTTTGGGAGTGAGGATATCTTTGTTTCTGTATTTATCTGTTCTTCACACTTCAGATGCCAGCAGGGTTCTTCAACACTCAGAAGTTAAAGTCTCCTAATACTTCCAAGGAAATTATTCTTTCATTTCAACTAGATTTTAGAAGATCAAGATAAAGATTCACTTTCCGGATGTTAATATAGAATTTAACATGTATTTAACAATTTTATCTTTATTAACTTGCAATTACACACTTGTCATTGAAGAACTGGTAAATGTCACCAAGTATTCCAGTTTCCTGAGGGAAGAGAAATTGAAAGCCAAAAGCAGACTGTGTAATATGTTACTGAAAATATTATGATGTTAAACACACTTTGCAATTAGAGATAATGGTAAATACCTAGCATATTTAAAACAACGCTTTGACTCTGTTTAAAAAAAAAAAAAAAAAAGACTAACTACTATTGAAAAGATTTTAGGATAATTACGCTCATCATTAACGAACAGCCATGTTTACTCAGTAAAATATAATTGAAAATGAAATTTGATGCTCCACTTTTTCCACACCCTCCTTTGTGCAGTTGTTACTCTGGTTTTTCTTTTAAGCTTCTTGCTTCATTAAAATAGATTGACCTCCCTCCTAAATATGAGTTAGCCTTGCTTTTATCCATAAAAAGGGACTGAGATTGTTTTGCATGCCATCCATTCAGGAATATTACTGTGCATTAATTATCTCATGCTATGATCAGTCATTTCAGAGGCTTAAAGGTTCTGGGGAAGGTTTTCCTCAAAATGAGGTTAAGTATTTAGTTTATGTTAATATCTAAAAAATAAATTAAAATAAAACCAGAGGTTATGATATGATGTATAATTAACTGAATTATAAAGGATAGCACAAAAGGAAAAATATATTATGTTCCCACAGTGATTTTTTTCCATCATCCATCCTGGGATAGTTAGAGGGAAGAGTCCATTAATAGATTTTGCTAAATTATTAAGAATCAAAAGACAGTACAGAACCAAAGTAATATGGATTAATGGAGAATTTGGAATCACTCTTTTATTAGTTGCTAATGAAATATTTACCAGATTAATTTCCTTACACAATCTATAGTAATTAAGGAGATGCAACCATTACATTAACACCTAGGGTAACGTGCCTCTTCTCATATCTTTGTATAAAAATCAGCTAGAGTAAGTTCATCTGCTCAAAGAGTCTACGCCAGTTTGTGCTCAGGCTCTTTGTTTCCATAGTATCTTAATTTCATTTTTGGCTGATCTTAGGGAGAGTTCTGAGGAGACTGAGCCAATGTCCATCAAAATAAACACATAGGTCAGACACAGTTAAAAAAATGTGCATATTTTATATAGATATAGATATATCAGAGCCTCATATGAGCTTCACAGTATTTTGGACCAGACACATTGCTCTAATGACAACTATGAATAATAGCCCATTGATTCCAGGTTCTTAAGTACAGAGACTATCATGAGACCAATCCATCTACATCACCCCCCAAAAACATAAAAATAAAAAAAAATAAAAAATAAAGGAGAGAGAAAAAAGTGAGATGCTAGAAAACACTGGATAAGAAACCATATATTGAGAGATGCAAGTGGACTCAAAACTCAATAGCTGGTGAGATAACGCTTCTCTGCACTGATAGCAAGCAGCAAGATAAAGATGGAAGATAAGAATAACAGATGTGAGGATGTAATAGAAAGCTGCTTCTATCACACAGAGCTAGTTTAAGATGCATAAATGACACAGAAATCTTTTTAATCACACCATGCTTGTATGTGTATTTTGTGGAGGTCATATATTTTAAACAGTTACAAAAATGTTTTAGAGATATTAGCTAAACAAATATAATTCAAGTGCATGTGTATCCTGCATGAATAAATGGCTCCCACAAGTATAATAAAAGTAGGCTCAGAGGGAGTAAAAATACCCACAGCTAATCATCCGGAGACATCTCCGGACATGATTTAAGATGTTTTCTTTCTATAAAAAGACCATCAAACACTTTGAGTCAAGTACCAGAGGATCTTCCAGAGTTCAAGGATTTGTTTGTCGCAAAGTAAAAACTACAAATTTCTCTTTTCCACAAGTGCAGAGCTCAAGTTCTTGCCTCTACAAGACCTGTCTATCAGTCTTTACACCTCTTAAAGGAATATGGCAAAACCTGAAGAGGTTTGATTTGTGGGTAAAAATGAAGACTGAAGGTATTTGTTCAACAGGCTGGCTTCAAAATGTGACCCAAAATGAGCCCATAGATCTGACAAACTGCAGTGAAGTCAATCAACTCTAGGGAATTATAGACCAATGGGGAAAATAGAGATGGAAAAAAAAGAAATACAAGAGAAATGAAACTTTTCTGAGCGTCTCTGCCTCCAGAAGGACTAGGCTTCCAAAAGATGCTCAACTCTCTTCTGTGCCTGCACTTCAGTGGTGAAAGTGGGATCCAACCCTTGACTCACAGAAGGTCACAGTCCTTATTGCTGATTTGGAGCACCACAATCATATCTCAAAAAGCACAGCCTGACCAAAGTTTTCCTTATAGTTTCCCTCTTCTTTTTAGTATCACCTACTTTTAGTATGACCTGTGCTTAGCCTATGTAATGTACATATTACTTTTAACATAGCTAAGCAACTCTCTCTCTCTCCAGGAGACACACACACACACACACCCCATCCAGATGAAATGTTTATTGACAGCCTTTCTAACTCTCACAGCCACTCTTTCTGAAAGACATTCTCTTATATAAACCATTCCTTACAATATACTATACACTAGGTATAGACTCCAAGACTTTGGAGGAATATTTATTAAGAATCACATAAAAGTGAGAGTGAAGCAGACCAGGTTTTCCTGCTTTAAGTTTGAAAGCCAACACATATCCAGTTTAAAACACTCTTCTCAGAATTTATATTGCAGTAAATCCCTACCAAATAACAACGCTAGGAGGCACTTCAAATGCAACACCAACTAGCAGGAAGAGTTGATACAACAAGGTCCAGTGGCTGAAATTACTGCTTTAAAAAGCCTGAATTCCTCTGCAAGAGCACCAAGAAAAGCTGCACGTTCCTGTCCCCACATAACCCCTCCTCAGAGGGCCACCTTCCCCCTGCCCAGCAGCACCTCTGCCACATACCTTTGGCACAAAAGGAGATAGAAGCCTCTCCACAGCATCTCTGTAGACTGTAGAAAACAGACTTTTAAAATGTCCTCAACAGATACTGAGCAAAGAGGTTAGAACAGTAGCAGAAACCTGATTTAATGACTTAACTACACCTCTGCAGGTGCTGTGGCTTTATTAAGGAGTGGCAAGTACCACCTGTGATAAGCTACAGCTGAAAGTACCAAGGCATCAACTTGGGTCTTTTGAAGCTCTTTTGTTTTAAAGTCTGTTTCATAACGGTGATCTTAAATTTATATATATAATTATTTTATAAGTACAAGTCTATATCACAATTATAAGACTGTAAATGACATAAGGTTTTCAGATAGGAGAATATGAGATTGAAATTTGTTATTTTTTCAAAAAAATAATTTTTCATTTTCTTTAGATTAAATGTATTTTTTACATAAAAAAAGAAAAAAGTAATAAATTAAGTTTTTAAATAGTCATTGGATTGCATAAAAGAAATTAGGTTGTGTTTAGCTGTAGAAAATAAGAAACAAGTCTAGATATTAAGATATGTTGTCTGAAGCAGTCTTTTTCTATTTTCTTCAGGCTTCATTTCTGTTTCCACTAGGTGGCACTCTGGAAATGTTTCTAAATTTTGTATTCTCTCCCCTTCTTTTTAAAAAAAGATCAAATTAGCGATTTCCCTCAAACCTTCTATTGTTTACAGCCTCCTGAAAAAGGCAAGTGAATTACACAGAGCAGTACAGAAAATTAGCATTGTTAAATGTGTCACATATATCACTAATAAAGTTTCATTATTTATACTGTCAACTTGAAAAGCACTTATTTCCTAATCAATCAACTCACAACTAAATAAACAGTCATATAGACCTGCGA
>JAVCKT010004064.1:0-15453 GCA_032273925.1 Rhynchotus rufescens
TTCCGATCTACAGAAGTTTTAATTAAGTAGAGTAAAATTAAATTTTTAATACACTGTTAGGATTTATAGCTATTACTGGAAACTAATTCATTACTAAGGGAAGCACTGGGAACACGTGGAGCAGCTGGCAGCTTTGAGGACAGACCCTCCAAGGAACAGAGAAGGTGACTCCAATGTCTTATTACAAACATGATAAATGGAAAGAAAGCTGAAAATCTGGATGATCCATTAAAACATAGCATTTTAGGTAGAAGAGATCAGCAAAATTAACACAAAAATAAAGCATATAGCACACAGTAAAAATAAAGAAAAATAAAAGAGAATCAGAAAGCAAGCATGTTGTAATTTGTAACAAAAATTAACAAACATTTTTCATGTGATTATTAGCATTTTTTTCCTAAAGGCATTTGTATAGAGTATGCTGATGTTCATACTGGAAATATAATTCTTATAAATCAGATTAGTTATTAGAGGAAAAAAAACAAATACTATAATGAATTAAGGACATTGTTTTCAGGTATTTGTTTACATTGGCCAGTATTTTTACTCCATACATTGCATGACTGTAGTGGGATCTCTGCTATATTAAATGACACTTTGTACTAGCAAATATATTAGAATCTAAATGTGTACATAATATAAACTCCGTTAAATACCTTTAACTAGTGAAAATAATATTCTAGTTTATATATATCTTATTTTTTATCCTTCATCATTACCCCATCAGGTTTTTACTAAGCCTTAACAATGGTATTTTTAATAGCAGATACAGTTTGCTCTATTCCTATTCTCTTCTGAGAGGGAGAGTTATTTACATTTTATAGTGCTTGGTTTTATAGAATCTTTACCAGAAAGAATTCAAGGATAGAAAAGAGAAATAAAAACAAACTAGAATTGAATTGCTAATTCAAATTGCTAACCTAGCAGTGATTATTACTTTAGTAAATATCATTTCATACATTTTGAAATGATCTACCAAAAATTCTTTCTCCTGGGGAAATACTCTATCCTTATGTGAAAAATTGGACTGTTGTACAGACACATGCATGAGACTATTGAACTGAACAATTTACAACTCTTTGATGCAAGTGAGATCTTTTTGATTGAAGGATTTTATTTTAATAAAATATTGAAAGTCATTTTTTTCTGTTCTTTTAATTGATTTCATTTACTTTATTCATTATGTAATATAATGAACTGCTAAACTTAGTGATAACATTTCAGTAGCCAGTAATGAAAAAAATAAGCTTTTTTTCTCATAATGTAAAAATATTTGCAAAGCAATTAGAAATACATGGTAAAGATGAAAGATGAAAAGGACAATAAAAACAATTTTAATCACACTTTTATGGAAAACAGAAATCCTCATGTGTCTTTGAGCATTGCTCAGAAAAAATAAATATAAGAAAAAAGACTGCTCAATTAGTTTACAGAATAAACTCCTTATATAATTAAAACAGAGTCGCCTACAGGGAGAAACATACTGAAACAGCGTTAGAGTTGCAAAGTCAGGTGCTTAAAATGTGAGGAAAGAAAAATAAAAGCTCCCTGTGCAAATTTGATTCTTCCTTTTTTATTAAAGGGAATTATCAGAGAGCTTTTAATTACATGTTTACATAGGCTTTTCTCTCTTTGGGAAATCCTACCTTACTCAATATTTCTTTTTATCTTCTTTCAAAATTTGATCAGATCTTATTCTGCATCTAAAACACAAGTCCTTCATTGAATATAAAATTTTTTAGTATCTTCATGGGTGGTTGTGCTGTGCTGTCACCATAGCATGTGAGTACTTCATAAAATTAGCTAATCTATGGTTCCCTACAAAATTAAGTGCCATTATCCTCATTTTATAACTGGGAAATTGAGACACACAAAGATTAAGGTCAGAACTGTCAAAAGCATCCCCTAATTTTGGATGCCCAGCTCGAGACATCTAATGCTTCATTTTCAGAATACTTAATACTTTTATCACACTTTTTATCTTCACAGCACAGCTTTAATTAACTTCAAGTGCATCAACTTTAAGAATGATATTTTACAGTGTTTCTGTCTGGGGACTCAGAAAATGGATTTATGTCTCTGCATTTGAGAGATTTGAGTATTCTGAGTGTCACAAATACATGTTGACAGAAGACAAAAAGTGGTGCTTCAGTTTGTTCCATGCTGTGGAAGGGAATATGCTCTGATTGTTTTGTGCATACATTTGTTGGTATGGAGTTACAGAGATCCTAAGCTAGTGCCACTTGAACTGAAACATCCACATCATGCTATAACATCAGGAAATATAAGCACAGGTCCTGAACAATGTATCTTTAAATCAGCGTGGTGCCACACCTGCAGTAACAAGCCCTGATTTGGAGATGGACTAATTAGCTCACGTAGAATAATTTAATGGCATAGTTGCTTTGTTTTGGAGCCAGCTCAATTGTCACACTCCACTAGCAGAGCATCTGGCCCTTAGAAATACCTGTGTCTGCTCTCCTTAATCGTAATCAATGCCACCCTTTTCCTTCCTTCTTGCCCTTACTTGTCTGTAGTGCCACGTCCCAGTTCCTCATTGCAAGCTTCATGTTGCAGCCCATTTTCCATCAATACCAGAGCTCAGTCCAGCCTCTGCCATTACAACCAGAATCCCGTAAGTTTATCTGATGCTTTATTCTGGTTTTAGTCTCAGCCTTCCACTAATGTTTCCTGGCTTACTGCTGTAATCCACTTGCTCCAGTGGAGCAACCAAGTCCAGCCCTCCGCCTGCCAACTTTCTCTCTTTCATCCCTTCTTACCTTCTTACTTAATCTGAAATTATATTTTCATTTCTTATGGCCAAGTAACCACCTTTGTAGAAATGATGACCAAATTGTCAGCTTTTACACTATAATGCAGTTTACACAAAGGTATGTGCTGGCACTTTGGTTTGTAGTAGCAAAGAGCAGTCACCCAAAGGAGTGGGAAATCAAAGAGGACACAAGACAAGATGTTTCAACCCTTTTCTATCTTAGAGCAGTGCATCGGGAAATTCCTGCTAAGGAAACAGGGTAAATAGGATAAATGGAAAATCTTTTCTGAATAAATTAGTAAAGAGGTTAATAACAATGCCTATGTTTTAATGCTTCTGCAGCCTTAAATGGAAACCAAAGTAACTGATCTGAAAGATCATGATCTGTTGATAACTACTGTCTCAACTTGCCTCCAATCTAAACTTAAATTGAGACAGACTTCCTTAATTATGTTAGCACCTGGATAATCTCAATTAGCTTAAGCTGTGAAAACCTTACTGCTGTGAAAGGCATTCATGTTTTTGTAGCTTTTATGATTTGCCTGGAAGCAGTCTTCTGTTTGGCAAATTTATTCAAAGAAAAGATGTTACTGCAAGGAACAACTTATTTTTTTCAGTTGAAAACTTCACCAAGGAAAAACTCTCTGCCTGCCTGAATGAATGCAGGTTTGAGGGAAAATATTTTTGTTCAGCTACTAAGTTTTCTTTTATTTCCTCTCAAATTTTCTGTAAGAAGTCTTATGTCTTCCTTCCATGGTACTTTAAAAACCTCTGCTTTATCAGCTTCAGGAGTTTGGCTTTCCTTGCATTTCTAAGAATATTACTTGTTCCTTCTCCAAATTAATACTGGCTACATGGTGCTATTGGTAACTGGCCAAGATAGGGTCTCTACTGAGGCATATCTCTTAAATAGATATAAATATAAGTAGATAAGAAGGACTTTGTGGGCTGATTTCCAGGATTGCTCTCTTCTGAACCCATTACCACGTCCCTGTCTGGAGTATGGCTTGTTCTCCCTGTGTGCGAGACTGCCACTATTGCATGTTTGGGGGAAAGATGAAATCAAGCTTTACCTCTTTCCACATCTAGATGTGAGGTCCACGCTGCTAAACTAGATTAATAATAGCATAGCTCCCCTTTGCCTTGAAGGTAACTAACTGCTGGGTTTCTGATTGACCTAACGTAGGCTGGGCAAGATGGGCTCTGTGGCACTCTCCCTGTACTCCTGCATACAGATGTGCCTGATTGCAGAAAAGGATGCCTGTGTGGAAGGAATAAATGAATGATCCATTTCCCACAAATATCCTGTGGTAACCTTCCTTTCCTATGTTCTGTATAGTGAATCACTAAGCCTGTGCTGTGATATGACATCAGCCATGTGCGAAGTCTGCAAAGTCCTGTGGGCTTGCTTTCATCTTTGCTACTATGTGGTGTAAAAGTAAACCCGCTCTTAAAATCAGGGAGAAACAGTGGTATTATTAGCATGCTAATGCTCAATTTGCATTATTGCAAAATAGGGGTGGTTTGATTTTCTCTGTCACTGCTATGAATCTCCCCAAGCTTGGTCCCAGCTTTAGTTTAATGTCTAGTGCAGGAAGGATTAATAAAACAAAATTTATGACTGCCTGTTGCTATGTACAATTGTTTCTGAGATCTTACTCAAACTGCTTGAAGAATTTTGTGTTAGTGAGTTTATCACATTTGTATCACAGAAGATGTTTTCTTTTGTCTTGACCCTTTGCATGCATACATATAAAGCATAGAAGTCTCACTTGTCCACCTGGATGTTTTGGAAACATAAGAATCCTGATGCTTTTCCAAGGTGTGAAATAGTCTCTGTGTCCAAGATATGACAGATATGACATGCTGGAGCTTGGAATTTGTTCCTGGAATACCAGGTTGTTGGAATTCAGCATCATTCTGTTCCTAACCATTTTGTCCAAAATGGAAATTTGAAGACAAGACAGAACTTGGAAAAATACATAGAGTTACTAGAACTACCTCTGTGTTGCTCATTGTTCCAGTTCTGGAGAACAGGACTGATTGTTCCAATCTGAGCCTTTTGAAAGGGCTTCAGCAAAATGATTAGGATGGGATTGAATAATTCCCTCTCTGTGTAAATAACTTTAATTTCCTACACTTGGGTACAGTTCATAGGAGATATTGTTCCACTGACTTATGTAGTAAACATAGAATTTTACAGATTTATAGATATACAAGCTCACTGTATTTCTGATAGCTGCATAATTCATTAGTAGCGATTTGTGATCTCAAAGAGAGAGAGTAAACAACTTAAGTCCATGGGTAAGTGGCAGTAGAAAACCATCACTAAGACTTTGAAAGACTTTGACCATTATTGGTATCATCCAATTTCCTCATCACGACCTGAACTGCTTGAGAATTCTGAAGTTTTTTTTGGAAAATAACAAGAATTCTCAGTTATGTCCTCTCAATGTGTGTAGAAGGGACTGGCCTTTTATCCCACTTCAGGCTGATATTTTAATTTACACCAGAATTTGTAAAAGCTAAAATACAGGTACTAGTAAGAGCTTGGCAGATGGTAAAAATATTTTATAAAATTCATTCGTAGATCTATTTATGATGATTTTGGAATACTAATTAGTTGTTATTTTGAAAATACAAGTTTTTGAGTTACATTGGTTGACTGATTACTGTGATCTTTTTGTTTGCTCTGTTCTTACAAAGCCATTGAGAAACAAAGTTAATGCTACCTGCCAAGAAAGATGAATATTTTTATTAACTCAAGTTAACATGAATAAGGACTGTTCTTTAGAGCAGAGATTTATGAAACTGTGTTCTAATTAACTATAATAGCATAGTAATGAACAAATACTATGTAATGTTTGATAATAAATCAAATGCTGTAAGGAATGTAATGTATATTCTCACCATATGCCATCCTGCCTTCCTGCAGCTGGAATCAAACCAAAATAAAGACATGAATCTGACCAAATCTCTGCATCAGGTACCTGTGGCTTCATGCCCGTTTGTTCTCTGAAATGTGATTGTGTATCCCTGTGTGACCCAGGACGAGTCTGTCTTGTTCCGTGTGGTAAAGCATGTTCCTGGCACTAAGCATGGAGAAATCACAGCCTCACTTATTCCCTTACTTGTGCTCTCTGTTGTAACTACTAAGTGGGTTTAAATTCTCCTTACAAGCTAGGAAACAAGCTCTCTTTTAAACTGAAAGAAACATCCCAAGCATAGCAGCATGTCTAAGCTCAAAGATTTTTGTTGAAGCCTAAAGTGTCTGAAGAACAATTAGTGCAGAGGCAGTTTGATGTTTCTAGGAGTTTAGAACCATTTTTATAAGTGTTGATAAAAGTGATCAACAGTGTAGTTTGCTGCCATAATACAATCTAAGAAATTATGTTGTTTTAGATATAATGGATCCCTGTGATTTGTTGTATCTACAAAAAACAGTGTTTGATCTATTTATTGACAATAGCGGGAAGCTAAAAGGCACTATATTTTGTTTCATTTTTAATTTGTCACAAGCTTACATTGCTTTTATTGATAGGGTAAGGATGAAATAGTGTTCAGGTATTGCTAATCTAATAGATTAGGAATAAATTTATTATTCAAGTAAGTGAAAATTGTAACTAATAAAAACAGGAAAGAATATTTCTAGTACATAAAGTATTTCCAGTTTAATTTGCCATTTGGTAGAGCTGTGTGATATTGGAATAGGTTTTAGCTCTTCTCTGAAATTAGGAAAACTAGCTACGATTTTCCGTGAGCTTTGAAGCTACCATATTTCTCAAATTTTATGATTTCAGTAAATTAGAAAAAATCTAGAAGACACCTTCCTGGTGATAGAGAAAAAAAGTCTCCGTTAAATATTTTTAGAGAAAAGATTTAATTCACAGTGCATCTGTATTTTTTAATGTTAGAGGTCAAGGAGGAGGTTGTGTGCAAATCGATGTGTAGAGATACATGGTTGCACACAATGAAGTTCCTGTAATTGATGATGGCAAAAGGCTAACTATGTAAATAGCATATGATTACACAAAATTATGTAATTAATCCACTAGTCAAGCTAGCATATTATCTGACTTGGAGTATTAGCTGAGACCTGCAGAAGACCTCAGACAAAACTTATCTGACATAGTAGTCTGGGCAGTAATGTCACCCCAATTCCATTGTAATTAGTGAATCATATAATATAAATGTAATTTATATTATTCTTGTTTTGTTTTTCAGTGAATATGATTAACGATTTCAGTTTATAACCTATAAAGTAACTTTAATGCCTTCTCTACTTCTTATTTTTCCATGATTTTTTTCCATTCAAAAATAGAAACGCTGGAGGAATTTAAGAGTGGCTATATACTCAAATACAAAGAGAGTAACTTTAATGCTTTGAAAGACCTCACCTCACTGCCTCACAAAAAAAAAGGAATTCTGTTTTGCCATAAGGTGTAAAAAATTTCTCTCCCAGTGAACTCTGTATTTTCATGTGATAGAAAACAAAGTACAACAGTAATAGGCTTTAGCTGAAAATTATTAATTCGAAGTTATCTTATGTCGATCAAATGTCAGATATTTTTGTATTTTTTGAAACAATTCAGTGTCAGATATCTGGACTTGAAAGAGGAGACAGAGGAGACATTCTGGCACTTTGTTGCAATAGATCTTGGAGTAATTGCATATACCAATTGAACGTGTATTGTCAAACTCTTTTATTTAAGTCCTATGAATATATGATATTTTCCCTTCCATTTGTAATATATGGCCCTAGTCAATAAACCTAAAGCTTTCCTTATAAAGATTTCTTCAGCATTTTCTACTGCCAATAAACTTGAGAAATGTGGAATGTATGACAGTTTCAAAAAAAACCTCTAAAACTAACCTCTCTCATACACATTTCAACAATAGGGGAACCTCATCAAATTCATGGGTTCATAACATGAAAAAGTGAACATAACCTAGCTATGGACACTATTATTTCATTTATCAGACTTTGCTACAGTTTTTAATATATATGATTTCAGGCATTAATCCAGCAACATGACACTACTTGTTCAAAATGATGCAATATTAGCCAAATCTTCCAACAGAGCACAGAGAAGTGATGAATAGTAGACAGACAAAATACTACCTAAAGAAACCTGTAAACTTCCCTCTTTAAACATTTACATGAAACTTGTTGGACATGAAGGATGACAGTGTAAGCTGCAGAGTGAATGGTTTTCAGATGTATCTGTCATTTTTCGTGGTGTAACCACTAGCACTAAAAAGAAACCACAAAGGCTTCAAGAAATTATTTTCTCAGAGAAGAGCAACTGTCTGAATCTTAAGTTGTCCATTTTCCCTTTTGAACAACTTCCTGCCTTCTGGTACTAAGCTCTTCACTGTGATCAGTCCCATTTTGCCATTTCTGAAATAGACATCTCATGTTCCTGCATCTTACTTGCTTAGAGATAAGATGATCTGCCACATGACTTCTTGATTTCTAAATGGATATTCCGGACATATTCAAAACAAACAGTGAGGCTATGGACATATGAAGTAGTATCTGACAAATTAAAATGAGCGCTTTTGATCCTGAATTAGCCATTGCTTTCAGTATCTTTTACTACTGCAGTTCCTACTATTAAAGAGAACTTATCCACTGGCACTTCTAAGCATGCTAATCTCCTTGTAAAAATCTGGTACGTGGTGAGAAGGAGGGCAAATGTGCAATGTTGTCTCCCTTGCCACTGGAGGCAAGGTAGCAGAGTCGAAGTGGATAATGAAGGGATGTGGCCGCCTTGACAGTGCTGCAATCAGTGGTAGGCACCTCCCAGTAATTGCTAGAAAAGCTCTTGAGCTGGGAAGATATCATAGCAAAGGTACATAGCGCTGCCATCCTCAAAGTGCTTGTTTTCGGTGCAATAATGACATCAACTAGATTGACTACATATTAAGCTGTATCTGTGGCAAAAAAAAAAAAAAGAAAAAAAAAGTCCAGAAAAAGACCAAAGCACATTGAGAGAAAAAAGCTATCCATTTGCCCTCACCCATTCTGAGAAGAAAAGGATTGCAGCTCTGACAAGTATAGGCGCCCTGACCCTGTGCTTGTTCCTGCCCTGCTTTTTTCTACTCTCTCGCTTTCTCTGTAGCGTGGGCAATGAGAGCAGCCAGCATCCAAGCCAGACTGTGGCAAAGGCTCAGGCCTTCAGCAGTGGATGGGAGTTGTTGTATGGCAAGCATGAGAGATTCCTTCCCAGTCCTGCTTTCTGCTAGTTTTCTTCATCAGCTTCAAATAGATTTGTGGCTCACCAGGAACTGTAGAGAAATTGAGTTTCAATATAATTATATTGTGTAAAACAGAGATGACCAACTAGTGGTGCAAGGGTCGGACTCATTGGCCTCCGACATTGAGGACAGTGCTGTGGTTGTGTTGCTATCAGAGAAGTATAAATCTGAGTTGTGTGGCAGGGTTTAGCAGATCTAGATCTCAGTGGCCCTGAGTATGGAGTTTGCCACCCTGACCCATAAGCCTATGCATCGTTAAGACCAGTGCTCCTGAATGCCAGCTCTGAAAACTGACATATAAGACTTTGACTTCACTTGATTTGTTCTAGCTTTATAGGATTGTAATTCAGATTTTTGCCTCAAAAGCACAGATTTCCATGGTGACTTTATTTTCCTCATTTTGAGAGCCAGGAATTAGATATTTTGAATGAGGTAAGATCTTTAGTTAAAAATATTACCTCTTTATACAATTACATCCTGTATGTGTGCATGTAAAGGGTCAGAATAAAATTTTTCAGTGCAAGATCACCTTGCTAAAACCACACATAACTAATAGTAAATGGAAGTCTGTAAGCATCTGATGAAATGTTTTCAGGATTAAAATGTGTAGGTAGTTTAGTTATGGCTGTTACTCTGTTCTAGCTGTTACATTTATATGTAGGTTTGCCTCACTGCTTAGAAGACTGTGTACACCCACTTGAATGTGTGTCTGTTTAAATCCACTATACTTATTTATATAAGCTTTCAAATCCATCCTCAGATTTTACTGCACATCCACAAGCAAGAATAGTGGGTTCTTGCTCAAGGCATCTTCTTTCAATAGCTGATTTACGCCACCCTAAAATTCTGAAACCCTCTGTTGTGTTGCATCTCAATTATCTCAAAGCCTACATTTCTTTCCTCCTAGTATCCTGACACCAGTTAACATTGAGAGTAAGATGGGATGATAAGTAAAGACAATAAATAAATGAAACAAAAAGAAGACCCCTTACCCAGACATTAACGTCTTCAACCTTGAGCATACATAGAAACAATGTCTCCCAAACATTGTTTCCTGCCTTTATCACCTCATTTTTTTTCACCATCCAAAGATCTCACATGATGACACTTCCATGTGCTGAGTCATACCACGTATCAGCAGTGCATTGTTGTTTTTTTTTTTATTGGTAGCCAGGATCTTAGCAACAGGCCTACCACTAGACTGGGAATGAAGTGGGAACCATACACAAAGAGTTCTCAGCCTGTAGCTATTTACATATCAAGCTTCAGCAGTGTGCACAGCCCCATTATTATGACACTCGTGATAATAAGATCAGCATGTACTAGAGTGGCTCCCCCACTGAGGGTTATATCTGTTTGACTGGAAGTTAATTGGACGTGGATTTTACCTTTTTATATTCCTGAAAAAAGAGTGTTTATCTCTATGGGGCTATCATGCAGCGTAAGAGTGATCTGTTTGTGAAAAGAAGGCGTGGGTGAGTTTTGTACACACCAACCAGGGTGTGTTTTTAATTTTGTAAGTGTCTGTGTAGACTTTTGCATATCTCATCACCTCACCCCTCCTTTTATCTTCTTTCTCTTGTTCTTTTTGTTCTTCCCAATCCTTTAATTTTCCTGCTCCTTTTATCTCCTTTGCTTCTTTCCTTCTGCCCTGCTAGAACATCTTCTGCTTTCATCTATTAGACCCTCTTCTCACTCACTCATCACTCTTCCCCTGAACATGTATCTCTCAAACTCTCTTCTTTACAATCCACATTAATAATCCCACACCCTTGCTTTGGTCTTTAATTCTGTGTTTTGTCTTGCTATATTAAGGCTTTTGGCTCCTTTGGGCAGGGAATGCCTTATCTGCTAGTGTAGTACTGTGTACAGTACCTTGCAAATACTCTGAAACAGCAACAGAATTGATCTTGCACAGAATCTTTTTCATCCAGCGCTGGTCTGTCCTGTTCCATACAGACTCCATAATATAACCTGAACTAAGATAATTATTTTTAAAACCAACGGTTACAAAAGAAACTACTCAGAAATTAGCTGGTAAAGATAATTCTTTATAATATATGACAAAAATACTGCATTTCTGTTAAAGAAAAGCTGTTATAAGCCTGGTTCTTTCTTCCTGAAATCATCTCCTAATTGTATCATTCATAGAGAAAAGCCCTGTGTGCCCATCATGAACAGAGTCATTAATGTCATCCATGGGAGGTAATCAGAGACGGTTTATCCAGACGTTTTTTGATTCAATTGTGAGAGTAACACTTGTCTTGTATGGCAAGAATGACACTGAGCGAACAGTTGGAAAACTATAATCTTCTTCATGTTGCTTTGGCAGGCTCTAGGCTATAATCATCTTTAAGATATACTTCTAATAAATGAACGCTGCTTTTGGCCTTTGTAATGTACTCAGACACCTGCCATATTTTTGCAGTATTTCAGATAGTTTAGGCCTGTCAAGTGCAATATTAGTCAGATATTATTTCAATTCATATTCTGACAAGCTCTGAAATTTAGGGGCATTTTTCTCAGTATATATGCCTTACTGTCTTAGAGGATTCATATCTCATCTCAATTTAAAAACAGAGAAGAAATATGAAGTTACAGAACTCTCCTGATAATCTAAGACTTTAGCTAAGTAACGGAGTTTATGCAATGATTTATAAATGAATATGTTACAAATTGTGATCAATAATAAACCTCTGCCCTACAAAAAATAAAGTAAAACCCTCACATTTACATTAGACCTACTTGAATGACTTTCGATGATATTTCAACACTGTTTTTCAAAACAAGTACTTTTTTTCTGGAAAAATGTCAATGTGCTTCACTAAGAGTAGCACATTTAAAAAAAAAAATAGTAGCTAAAATTTGACTTTTCTCACCCTTCATTCCATCTTGAGGCTTTAATCTGTCAGCAGAAACAAATTATTGAAAAAAAATCCAATGTTTTATTTCTATTTTTTATCTAATTTGTTAATCAATAGAAGTGTTTCATTTCTGCTCTGCATAACAGACACAGAAGAGAAGGAGAAATGTCAGGAAAATCATGTTACTATACAGACACATGACATAGTTGTGAATATAATTGCTGTCAGCTCTATCTGATCTTTGAGTTTCTTGAACAGACATCCCTGGTATCTCTGAGATCAGACTTAGTTGTTAAGTGAAGCTTCCTTATTTCCCATGCCAATGTGAAAATGTAGATATGACTATGAAATATGAAAGTGTGAAAATAAAGCTAGATTCTACCACCTTCTACTATTCGATCTCTTTAATAGATGTCCCCTTTTCGGGAGAAAACTGCAATGGTGCTAGTCTTATATATCTTTTTATACTACATACAGGTCCCTTTCATGGGAAAGCTAGATACTACTTTCACATATGTGCTGCCTGACTTTTCTTACTCCAAGAGCCAATAATAGTGAAGGTTAATCAGCTTCTTCTCTTTTCCAACCCACAATGTCAATGCACAGTTCAGACTATCTTTCTCACTTCTGGACTCAAGTAGGAAATCTCCAGAGACCACAGAAATCCATAGAATGTCTTGAAGACTCCTCACCACTTGAGGAAAGACATATGCAATTACTGTCTTTGAGGTAGGAATGCAAATATGGAAGGAACCAAGCATGATGAAAAAGTGTTTCAACATGCCCTGTATTACAATGAATGCCACAAAACTTTGGGAAGACTGTGATACTTGACTTTAATGAGAATGCATCCTCGTTTGTGTTGTATATACACTATTACTGATTAAAGACCACTTTAGTTTATTTGCTGGTGTGTTTTCAACATCTTTGTGAAGAAAATGAAATTACTTTGGAGGAAGAAAACCGATCAGGAAGAATCTGCATGATACAAAGAGATTTATTTGTGATTAGCAAAAAACTACTGCTCAGAAAAACAGATCTCTGCTAAAAATGATGATTGAAAAAGGTCTGCTAGCTCTCATTTCTGTGGCTGTTCAGCTAGTGTTGGCTGATTCATACACTCCTACACTAGCCTTTCAAACAGCTGCTTGCAATAGATTGAATGTTTGGAGGGATTACACCTGTCACTTGACCAGTATCTTTGGGGATAAGAAGACAATCAAAGAAAGTGGAATGTAAGCACGATCAAAATTATTCCTTTCTAGACCATTGTCACCAATCTACCTGATTCTGGAAGCCACAAACAGACCTGACTCTAGGAGTCAGGATCAGGTGAGGAGTCTCCTTGGAGATACCTAGTAAGGAAATGTACATTCACCTCAGTCTGCTAGATATCTACAGCATAACATGGACTCTTTTACCTTATATCAAGTATAGGGTGAAGGATTTGACACAGAACCCATGAGCTGATGTGTTGTTCCCTTTCGCAGCTGCCCTGAGGGGCTCATTAGACCCATATAAGTAAAAATCTGGACATCATTCTGATTTTTTGAGTCATTTCCTTTCTTTTTTTTAATTTTATTTTAATTTTTTTTTTGGTGACTGACATCTGTTTTTGCTAAAACAATATGAACTACCCACTTTTAGCATCCATCATAACACTTAACAAGAAACACCTTCCTTCTTCGCAGAAAACAAGCAATTGGAAAATTTCACACATAAGTCCATATTGGTAAATGGATTGTCAGAGGGTCAGGATGTTCAGTTCTGCTCTCACTTAGAACCGTCAGAATGAGCAATAGCTTTCACTGATGTGAAAAATTAGTGTGAAGTAGTACAGATTAGTGCCAAAAAATGTACAAGCTGAAATAAATTATTAGGTCATCTTGTCATCTCCCTGCAGTACAGGGAGAACCTTACCATGTATTTATCACTTAAACAAGAATGACTGGTTTTAAACAAGTGTGACTTTTCTACTCCCCCATAGTAGTATCCCAGATGTACATTCAGAAGGATTCTCCTGAAGAATCTTTAAATTTCATTTTTATCTGTTTTTTTTTTTTCCTGTTTGGTTGTTTTACCTACTTTTATTAAGTTGGATTAGTCCCTCTTCCTTCATTTTACTTGTAGAGGTGAATGTGGTATATCTGCAGCAGTGAGGGCTAGTCCCACCATTCTCACCTGAACCTTGCCTGCATTTCCAAAGCGGCTCATATGGGGTTCAAGTGGCCCAATCTGGAGCGCAGCCTTATAGAGACACAGGGCAATGTAGCATGTTTGCACAGGAAGACACAATTTGGGGGGTGAAGATGCATCTTGTCTTTGGCCTTAGCATTGCTGAAATGTTAGTAGACAAGTAAGAAACAAGACCTAACATCTTGAGATCTGACACCGTGCTAGTAAATAGACTATCAACTTGTGTCTTCTGAGTATTTTAGCCTGTCTGTTCTGCTCTGTACTCTTTCTTCTCTGTCCTTCCTCTATATTGTCTCCTACTCTTTCTCAGTAAAAGCTTCTTACTTCTCTGAACCATTTCTTGTGTTTTTCTCAATTGGTGAAGGCTTCAGCTAACTCAGCATTAGAGTTGTGGCCTCTGTTACAATTACTAGAATTCACCATTCCAGGCATTGTTCTTTGTCACTTCCGCTTTCCAGGAAGCTGCAGTGATGCTAAGGGGGTTATCCACATAACAACCACACATATATTTATACAGATTTGAGCTTTTTTATATGTACAATTTTTAGATATTGTCATCTACAACATAGGTGACTGTTTCCATAAGATGAAATGTTGATAGTATTTCAAAGGCCTATAGAACAAGTTTCTATATAAGTATTGTTTACTATGTGGTGTCCATGTTTTCCTTGGCAAAAAACACTACTTTCTAGAAGTTTGAGGAACCATCTACAAATTGCTTCTTTAAACAAAGTTGCAACAGGTAACACATAGTAGTAACGGGGACATTCTCTATCTCTCTTTTCTTTTCTTTTTTTTTTTTCTAATTCATTTCCCATTTTTGTTTCATTCCTCTAGACTGATTTCCTAAGGGGATATCCCATTCTAGCAATGTTTCATGTGTATGACACCAGCAAAAACAGCTTCCTGTCTCCTTTAATATACACCTACCTCATGGCTTTGGTGGAAACCTATAGTGAAATGTGTTTATAACTATTATTAATGCTCATTAATACTAGTTTATTGATTCTTATTAATACTAGTTAATACTTAATAAACTTATACACTTAATAAACCTTATGCACAGGAATCCCTAAAAATTAGTATGAACAAATACTTTGTGTCCCAGTGTTTCCAAAGCCAAAATTTGTTTAAAATCATTTAAAACCATAAGACCGTATAACTTTGTTTATACTGATGAAAATAAATATTTACAATGGCTTTGGAGAATCCATCAGCACAGATTCTTACACACCCATGGATACCTTGCTCTCCCTCTTGAGATTACTTTTGTGAATACAAACAATGAAAAGCTGTTACCAATACTCATTCTGATCCTTGGTCAGCACGGTAATTCTCTAAGAACAAGAAAAATAAAAC
>JAVCKT010004065.1:0-15772 GCA_032273925.1 Rhynchotus rufescens
CCATCTCTCAAATCTCAACCACTTAGAGGAGTATCTGAGAGCTTTTATATATAGATATATACTGCTTTCCCTTTTTATTCATTGATAAGGCAGCTTGTCAATGGAGTCAAACGCTGCACCCCATTTTTCTGTGGTAAGTCTTTGCTTTAGAGTCTTCCAAGATTACATCTTTAATACAATTATGAAAGTTCTTCACTGGTAAAATATGCATGCTAAGCCCAAAACCAACACTGGCACATCTGGGGTTTCTATTTTTTCTGACATATACTTTCCAGAACAGCTACATAATAATTAATATCTGGCTGATAGCATATCCACCCTAGATAGCTGTTTTATCAGATAGCAAATAGCAGGAAAACATGTAAAAATAGCAATCCTAAGGCCTGCTTTGTATGATAACCATGGAAGACATCACACAAAATAAGACATTATTAGTTCTTACTGCTGGTTAAAATAACACAGATATTTCTGTGGCAGTGAAGTCACTGTACTGGAAGCAATGGAGTCCTAATAACTGGGTTACTTTTATTCCACTGGGAGCTCTAGAGTTGAACATAGTCATTCCTGGCTGTAATGTGGCCATGGCAGAGGTGAATGGGCTGCCAATGAACTGACCTTTTCCGCATCCAAGGACTGAAAGGATGTGCTACATCTGACTATGACAAGCTGGGCAGGCTCTGCAGCCTCTTTTGGTCTCATATTTCTCTCTTAGATCTTTTTCTCACTATCTACTTTTAAATTGCAGCTTGTCACAGGTAATCTAGTTGCCTTATCGCTGATACTGTTGAGGTTAAATGAGAACATTCATAGATCATTTAATCTAGCTGGATACTCTAATTCTTGTTTGTAGTTTATATTTTGATACTGATCATGTGCATTATTTCATTACTCTACCATTCTGTCTTATCCTTCTGCAGCAAACAAAATGCCCCACAGTGCCCCATGTCTCTGCTCAGCGAGTTATTCAGCCTAGTCATTGTTTGGCCACTTCCTTTTTATTTAAATCTGCTGTGCTTCTGTCTACCATCTATGGAATGGGGTTAATGAAATCTGCCTAGCATGCCAGGCTCTTGGGTAGGGTTTAATTTCCTGGGTGTGTCTATGTTGGTGCCTTATTTCAGATCAGGACATGCTTTTGAAGTGGACCTCTTCATCCTCCCCAGTTATTGCACTTTGGTTTGCATCACGGAGCAGTCTTACCGTGTAGTAACTGGGGCCTTTCTTGTGATTAGCTGGAGGACACACTCCAGCTGCACGTCTAATGTGCTCCAGTCTACAAGTCTGTATTAAAATTAGTCCAAAGTAAATCCCGCAAAACATTTAATAATGAGGACATTAGGTCCTCCAGTCATCTGTACCAGCTCTTTTGCTCTACAGATCCTTAGAGCCGCTGCATATTTGAACGTAGGCATAGACATTGTTATAACTGATTGTTGCCTTGTGATCCTTGAATGAACAGAGCAGCAAATGTATGATTTTTCTTATGTATGTGTTTCAGAGTATAAATACTGTCTTTGTATTTTAGCCGCAAATTTTGGCTTTCTTTCATGGTACTATTTTAGTGAGAGATTCCATAGTTTACACAAGAAAGTTTACCTTAGAAGATCTAATAGCAAATGGAACCTGCTTCTGCACTTATGTAAATAAAATCTATTCATGCTGAGCTTGTTCTAGTCAGGGACATTAACCAGCAATGTTTATTTTTTTATAGCTGGCAAAATTCCTCCAAATTTTCATTTTGAATAGATGCAGAAGGTTAACACTAGTAGTTTATTTTGATATTCGCTCTATACACATCCTCAGATACTAGGCCATACTTTGGGGTTACAGTAAAGCTAATTTTAAGAACTTCATACTCTAATGTGATATTTCCTTCATCCCCACTATATGTTTGAATGGATAAAAGAAGGACTCTCATATACATCATTTCAGTATAACACATTTATATTTTACAGACGTTTTCACTGAGGCTGACTTGGGGCTGAAATGCCTTGCCTCCTGACATCTGACCCAGAGAGAAATTAATGTTTTTTATTGCTTGACCAGGTTTTCAGTTTTTCCTCTGTCCTATTTGAACTTGTTATTTCTGTTTTACCAGGGGTACTGACAATTTTACAGAAACTCTTGACATTCTGAGCAATGACAAAATATCACTCAGCTTTGTGTGTATATTTTTATATGTCAGCTATGCTCAGCTAGCTCTCACACCAATGAAAGTCTTTATGAGTCTCTTAGCAAGTAGGAGGTGCTCCGAAATGATGCAACAAGTATGTTTTCACTGATTATTCAGGCTCACTTCACACTGCAGAGGAAGATTTTCAGTAACTTGTTTGTGAGATGGATCTGAGCATTCTCACATCAAAGTAGAAGATTTTATCTCTATTTTTAGGCCAGCATTTTACATTTAGATAGAGTAGTGACATTCTGATTGTGTTTATATTTTGAGTGACTAACCTTTAAGACAAATGAGCAGGAATATTCATCCTGAAGCAATGGTTTTTGTTACTTCAAGAGGCAAGAGACAGAAATGATAAGGCATAATTTAATAAACACATAGCTTTTATTAAAGACTTCGCTCTTCTCAGCTATCTAAAATAGATAGACATATGATATTACAATGAGAAAGATGGAATAAAGAAAGGAAATATTGCTAATCATTACACTAACTAGAAAGATAAACTATGATCACAGCTTTAGATGTTATATTATGTCAAATGATCAAAGAAAATGTGAGGGAGGGAAAGGAAAACAGATGAAGATATGCTTGTTGTCAGATGTAATTAACTACTGGTTATCTTACACACCCCTAAAAATTCACTCTCATATTTGCTAACATTAGTTGTAACATAAGCAAAGTGACTTGAAACCCTTGAAACAGATCCCTAGAAACAGGAATCCCTTTCCCGCTCCATTGTTACAGCTTCAAATTTCTTTATATCAGCCTAATTAATATCCTGTGCTATTTTCTGCAGGAACTAGAAAAGTCCATTAGTAAGGATTGTAAAATATAGATTGTTTCCCATGTTGCTGTATTCCTTCAATTCTTTGGAGGTTCCAGTTCTTGGTTCGTGATATGTGTCCTGGTAAGTTATATCAAATCATAATGTCATCAAACATAAATACTATTTGTTGTTAACAGGAACAGGCAGCACATACGTCTTGCAACATTCAGTGAGTTAACCAAAATCAGTTGTGGGGTCAATAACATGTATTTTTTTAAAAATATGGAATACAGAGAGGGTGCTGGAGAGTGAGAGGAAGTTCAGTATGTTACTTAGCTGTAAAAATGGGACCTAATATGCTGTTGCTACCTATAAAGATAATCCTGATAGCCAAAAAAACCCTACAATACTGTATTGCGTTATTATTTTGTGAGCACTTTGAATAAGATAAGATGATAACAAATGGCTACATTGATTTGTCAAGACCAAATCTCAGTCCTACATTTTTTTTCTCTCAATCCTACATGTTTTTCCTACAAATGAGCTAGGAAAATACAGTATAGATGAAGTCACCATAATGTATATGGACCAGCAAACACTTCTTGGCCTACTTATATTCAGTATTTTCATGAGCAAGTTGGAAGATGAAGCAGTATATCTTCAACTTACACCAGCAGAAGGGACTGCCAGCATTATGTGGGATAATATTAGACCTTGGAGAAATGATCTGAGTAGAGTGAATTCAGGAAAGGAGACAAGTTTTTACTTTGGAAACAAGTGTTTTTACTACATTGGAGAAGGAAATATCAACTTCAGGGATAGGAAATGGAGACTATGTATGTGGCCTATATGAACCATAGACTGTGTAAGAGTGAACTGTGTTGTATTTGGGAGAAAAAAGAAAAGTCAGTATGATATGTATTAGCAAGAGTATATAAGTAAGACACGAATGATTGTCCTGTGCCACTCTGCTTGGCACTGGGGAGATTCAGTGTGAGCACTTTCTCCTGTTTCGGGCAGCACGCTTTAAAAATGATAGAGACAAACTGGAGAGAGTCCAGAGGAGAAGCACAAGAATGATAAGTGGTATGGAAAACATGTCTCATGGGGAAAGGTCAAGAGAAATGATTCTGTTTAGTCTAGAAAGGGAGCACAAGCACAATGTGATAGTAGCCTTCCAATTCACAGTTACCTATTCTCCATGCCTGCATGGGGAGACAAGATGGTGTTGATTTAATCTGCGACAAAAATTTCGGTTTGGCTATTGGGAAAATAGTTGCAAATGAAACATAGATAAGGGATGGAATATGCTATCAAAAGAGCTTGTGAAATCTGCTTCATATGACAGTCTTGAGAACAGGTTAAGCATCTGACAACGGTGGCCAAATGGATCGACTCTGTCTCAGAGTAGGGAGAGAACATTTGCTTTACAGATCTGTATGTGTGTTTTCTGTAATTCAGCTTCCTAAGAGAAAATATCAAATGGATTTGAACTAGCAATATAGAATTTTGGTGTCCTACCAGAAATGTCTTGAGCTTTAAGGGATATATTGAGCCAATTTTCATTATTTAAATGTTCTGAATTCTTGCCCAAACGGCTCCCAAAGTCTCATGGTAACACATATTTTACTATCATCCTCTTAATTTGGGTTTATTGCCCAAATTTCCATTTTATGCATTGTGAAAAAAAGTTCACATTTAGGAGTAAATAAATAGCAGTTTAAAACAAAAATGTTGGCATTAGTCTGATTGTGATAATGAAAGCTAGTAAAAATTTAGCTGTTTTTTTAATAGAATGGAGTCAAGAAATCTTGCACAACCAAAAATCAGTCGTATCACCAGAAGATTTAGTTCCCTTCAGCCCTTTCCTGGCTTTAGGTCTAGGTATTAACAGAGAAGCAAAATCTTAGCTACTTTTCACATGTCAGGACATGCCAGTGTCTCAACTCATCTTATTTCAAATGCCACTTTAAAACACATCTGTGCTGTAACGCATAAAAGAAACCTGCTGCGCAATAACGTCTTATGTAAATCGTGACTTGCGGTTGTTGCTACAGCTCCACTAAGCATTATGAGCACATTTCACCCCTCCACTTGAACTGGCCACTGCTTGTCTTAAACACCTGCCTGTATTTAAGATTGCAAACTTTTCAGGTCAGAGTTTACCCAATGTCTGCATAGTGCTTCATACGCCATCCTCTTGCCTGTCATTTAGATTTGTAATCTAAGCATTATCCACACTGACTCCATTAATTCTTTGCTTTCAGATTTCTAAATACTTACTTCTAACACATTCAAGAAAAAACTCTCCTGGCAGTCCAGAGTTCTCACCTGGAGTTTTTATTAACGCACTGGGAACCTTTATAGTACAACATTAATTTCTCTTTCTTTGGCTGATGTAATGCTGCCCTACTGTTACCTTTGCAGAATGCTTCTGCAACCCTCATTTGCCTGTTCCTATGGCCATCTCCTTCTCTCTACTCCTCTTCTTGCTCCTCCTTCTCTACCACATCAAAGACTCATTGCTCCTGTCAGGGTGCTTCATGGCCTCTTGCCATCCTACCTAAGAGCAGCCAGGTCTGTTCTCTGTTGGGCAGCCTTTACCACCCACATCTGAAATTTTCAGGCATGTACTTGCACATTCCCAGCTCAAGATTTCTCAGCAGAGTAGGCAAAATGAAATTTTGCTATCTCAGCAAGTTGACTGCTGATGTGTTGGTAATGTTGATAAAAGTTTTAAATAATTTCCTTGCACTTTCTTTTAAGCTGCCTATATCAATTTGAACTCACTTTTTTTTTTCCTAGGTTGAAAATTCATTGGAATAGGGACCACTCTTTTGTTGCCCTGTCCAATGCAGTAGGATCTTGTGCAGTGCCTAAAACTCACAGACAAGTAATATATTCATCATTAGCATCTCAAGACCTCTTCATTTCATTGCAATATATAGATTAAATGTATATTTAAAAATAACAAGCACAGTTACTATCAAGCTTGGATTCTGATATCATTATGAATTTTTCCATTTTCTTCTAACACTGGCAAATCTAGACCTCATTTCCTTATCAGTTTAGTTGTTCTAGATATATGCCTTTTAGGCACTGCCTAAGGCTTTCTATTTTTCTTTTTTAGTTCTTTGTTAGTTCTTGTATCTTCTTCAAGAGAATATTAATGAATCATAGTTCATCCCATTTGGTCATTTTTTCATGTTTAAATTACACTGCTAGCAGTGTCAAAACTATCATCAATTGTATCTGTTTCTCATTATCCCTGAAGAGTGCTATAGGCTCAGATATTCCATCCATCTATTTCACAGAGAAGCTCACTGGATCCTGTGGTGACCTCTAATGGCTGTCAGAACCTTTTGCCAAGTACAGCAGAGAGGTTTATGGTTTTCCCAGCTTTCTCTTCATCTAGTGAACTGCAGAATGCTAGTGCTGTTTTTTTTTACTCAAATTGATGTCCCCATAGTTTAAAGGAACTCAGTATGTCTTTTACTTATCATATTCAATCATTTATTTGAACACCCTGGAGGAAATCATGAAATATCTAGAAGGCCAACAGTATGCAGATGCCAGCAGTGGTGTGCCTTCTTCAGTTCTGGTGCTGATAATCCAGTGGCCTAAGACACTCTCTGAAGTTAATACATGCATAAAGGTCATCTGGCTATACCTTTACTCATCCAAATAGAGGCAATATTTATATGAAATGGCAAATATTCAGCAGAACCAGCCACAGCGTTTCCCACTGCAGGGAGTTCTATCAGATAACTAGATATCATCTTTATGGATTTGCAAAAGGACGTTGTTCATGTTGGTGAGTGGCAAAAAAGCTACAGCTACGTGCCTGGCAGTGTGGTAACAGCAACTTTCCTGTTGCTGAGACTTCCAGCAGATTTCAGCATATTTACTGCAGCTTGCTGTACTTTGGAAGGAGGAACATCCACCCTAGAAAGAGTCGCTGCAGCGGCATTTGTGCCAGCAGCAGCGTTGGGGACCTTCTCGCTATACTTGTTTTGCCAGATGGCTGATGCATGACGACAGGCTTTGAAGTCCCATGTCTTCATGGGGTGAAGGTCCTTCAGTGGCAATGTACCTGCTCTGTGGAACACTGCAAACTGTTAATAAGGGTTCTTTAGAGTAAGTGTTTTCATTTATTAAGATAAGTGCATGTGCAGTCAATGTCAAAAGAAAAGAAGGGCAAAGCAGAAAACACAGCTGGCACTCTAACTGTATGGCACACAGACAAAAAAAATACAAAAACTCAGAAGTCAGAAAAGAGCATACTTGGTGAGTTACCATGGTAGCTTGTGGCTCGGACAGGAGATGAGAATTTTCCTTACCACATGCAAGACGGGACTTCACAGGAAATCTGAAAAATTACTCTGAAATTATGAAATTCTGGAACTTTTTATTTGTTGTTCAAATCCCCAAATACTTCACACTGGTTTCAGTGCCAAGCCTGAAGGACAGTTTGACTGAGAAAAGAGACTAAACACAACCAAGATGGGTTAGGATTTGGCCTACTCTGGCCCCTTCACTGGCATAACATTCTCTAGATAGAATTGTAGTGTGTTTCTCAACCATTTGTTGAGAAAATAATAGGGTCCTTTTTCTAACTTTGTTTTTCATTCAAAAAGAGGGGAAATGTTGTCAAACCTGCTAAAAATTATTAGTGTTGGGTGAGCTTTGCAAAATTCATCTACAAAGACTTGCTCATTTAAAAGGATAAACTAGTGAGCTTACTAATTTTGTTGCTGCTTGGACTCATTGTTGGGACCTCAAAAGCCCAGGAGTAATTTTGTGACTCAACAGAGAATTCTTTTAAAAGAATAAAGCTAGTAATGCCTTGTAATTTTTTAGGGACAGACACTATATGCTCATTACATTAGAAGACCAGTCCTGCATCATTTTCAAGACCACTTTTCATGAGTACTCCAGTGGTCAAGTTTTATTGGCACAAATGTCAGTTGAAAACAAATGCACTAGTGGCAGTTTCATTTTATATCTGCAGCCCTGGAAAAAGTTTCACATAGCAGTTTGAACTGTACAGGAAATCCACAGACATGAATATAAACTAAAAATGGCACTATTTGGGATAGTGGTTTGGTAAAAAGGCACTGAGCAGACAGATTTCATACTCAGCGTAACAAAATGAGAAGAAAAAGCTCTGAAGAAGCAATGAAAGAGTCAAAGAGTCCTTGTAGTCAAATAGGAAAGAGAGGAAAGTTGCATTTTTGAGAAAAGATCCTCACTTGAGAATAGTGAGATTCCTTTCTTCCTTTCTTCCTTTCTCCTCTCCTCTCCTCTCCTCTCCTCTCCAGAATTTTTAGAAGCCATCTTTTTTTTGGCATTTTAAAGAAGGTTCTTGATTCAAAACCAGGTAGTAAGAGTCTGCTCACTGTCTGACCTGGCATCCTTAGAGCAATTTTCTTATGCCATACAGCCATCAGAAAAAAAAAATGCAAAGAAAGAGAGAGAGAAAAAGAAAAAGAGAGAAAGAATTTAGCATTTTAACATTTAGCATTTGTCAGTAATTAGAAGCAAAGGACAGATAATGTAGGTTTGTCCTCAAATAAATAATTTGTCTCCAAGTTTGGTGAGAATGATGATATTGGGTATGAAGGACAGTGTAGAGGAAGTAATAGAAATGTTCTAGAGGTGGGAAAAAATAAAATAAGCATTTGGAAAACTTAGTTTTCTTCAAGTTAGTCACAAATGCTAAAGAAATATTAAAAGATCAAACAGCACTTAGGCATCATTACAGAAACAGGGTATATGATAAAGTATAGCATTTGAAAGACTCCACAGCAATGAATTCAGCCATGTGTGGTGATACTGAGGTCATTAATTTCCATCTAGCAGTATCCTAACGGGAGATGCTTGGTGCTTCTTATCTGAAGGAGCATATTTGTGGTGCATATTTGTCAAAAAGATCTTTTCAGCTGGCATTCTCCAAAACAATATCTGATTCAGCCTGAAACTCAGATTGATTTCTCATCCATTGGTGAAACATTAGACAAGAGCATACACTGTCCAATTTTTATTTTTATTTATTTAAATCAACCAAACAGCAGAAAATCACACATAGTAAAGAAGTTAGCTGATCAGAATCACGCACTGAAGGAGCTTCTGCTGTAAGAGGAAGCCTTCACAAAATATTTCAGAGGGTAGAGTCTTCATAATGGATGCCTTAAAGCAACTGTGCAAGAAAATATCAAAGAAATATAAGAAAAAGAGAAGTGCAGCAATTTTAATAGTTAATGGAAGCAGTTAAGATGAAGTAAACACAAGCAAAGCTAAAAGAATTACAGCATAAAACACGCACATGAACACTATGATTAACGGAAAAAGGGACTGCATATTCTACTATAAATGTTTAATGTCTTTATTTTTAACACTGTGGTTTATATTATGGATGTAATGACCTTTCAAAAATGGCAGATAAATGGCAATTTCAAGCTAAGAATATTTCAACTACTTAAGGAAAGTTTGAATGCCAAGTTTTCTTATGATTTTTATTGCAGTATATTTACATTAAAAGCTACATATATATAAACTATAGTAAAGAACTCTTTACTCAGAAATATAATTTGTTTGGAATTCAAATGGCTCTGCTCTTGTACAGCAATATGCATATATTTAAATAATCACAATAAACCTAAATAATGAAATCTCATGCTAGCAATTCAATGTACTTAATCTTTCACTTAACAGTTTATTCTGAAAGTTAATTTTAAAATTAAATTGATGGAGAAATCTCATGCAATCATTTGTAATAGCCTATCAATGAAAAGTTTAAAAAGTATTCTGTTTCTATATCTAAGCTATTTTTCACTGATACAAAACAGCAGCTGGTTTTTAAAATGCTGATAAACAAATTTATCTTCCACTGATGATTTTTTTTTCTGTTATCTACATTGTTAATGACAAATGAGAGACTTATACCTCCCTTCACAACAAGGGCAAACATTGAAATGTTGATCTGATAGAATATAAGTGATAGAATGTAAATTCACGTACCACAAAAGAAAGTCATGACATTTTTCAGATTTCTGAAAATACGTTTTCTGCGAAAAGAAATAGACATTTTTCTAGAGTCTATCACTATGAAATTCAAAGTCCAGTCTAGGACACTTTCTGCATAAGGATATTGACTGAAAGTGACATCTTTCTTATGGCCACTTAAGTATAAACCAGACATTGTTGTTGATTATAAATAATGTGAAGACACAAGGTCAACATAGTAACCTCACTGAAGTCAGTCAGCTTCACTGAGGTCTTCAGCTGGACTGAATTAATGTGATCACTGAAATGGATTTTGCTATGTTAATATGTAGCAGCTGAGGGGTGCTACCTATATCTGATGGTGCTGCAGGGGGATACTATGAATTCAGGTCAGAGTGGTATGGGACTAAACAGGTTAATACAAGTAGTAATTTTTTTTTCCCATTTTCTTTTTACAGTTTAATATACTTTCCTATATGTTGTTTCTTCTTAGCACTTGATCTAAGGTAAGAGAGATGTTATCATATGCTGGAACTTTCCCAGTGAAATGTGACTGACATAATTCACTCTGGATACCTGAGTCTACACTGAAGAACAGAGGACTGCTCTGCTTTTGATCATTTTGTTATGCAGTCATCTGAGGCATTATATAAAGGTTCGCAGGCAGCTCAATTAAGCTCATCAGAGCATTGTTATAAGGCTGGCTTGTGGGCTAGCCATATGACGTGGTCACACTGAGTTATATGCTAGATTTCTGATGATCTAATTCCAAATCTGTGCAGCTGTGTATGCAACTCTGCATGGATTTACTTGCTTTATGCAGCATTGTATACAATGCTGCTACTCATGGGCTGATAGATTAGTCTGCAGGAGGATCTTGTATTGTCTTGTTCATTCAACAGCTATATTTTCTATTTGAAAGTAGTTCAGCTAAATCAGGGTGAGGATCTAATAAAGTGAAAAAGAAGTAATACTATAAGCAAGATAGGTAGATTCACCTCCTGCTCATCAATCATTTCTTTTTCTGAGTTTTAATATGCTACTGATGAGAGTGACTATCCTCCACTGAAATACATGTTCTGTAACAACTGTTTCTATAGCAATGTCCTTCAGCCTTCCTTTAATGATAAGTTGTCACATAAATAATGGCAGTAGCATGATAACTTTATTTCTATGGCATTGAACTTTCATTAGGTGGGATTTAGGCCAAATGCTGGAGAGTGATACTGGGAATTTTCAAGTACAGGGACCAGTAATTTGTGCTAAGTGCTGCTGCAGTTGTGTATTGCTTATTGGCTAATATCAATCTTGATGAGGTAAAAATAACTAAGTATTATGACATTCCATCAATTAATTCCTTGTTCCACGTTTGGGATGGGCTACTAAAAAAAAAAGTCAAAAAGGTTCAGAAGCATAAATTTAACTCATTTCTTATTAGATTATTAGTCCTCTCAAGTGGAGGCAGCCACTTGTGGAGCTTCAGGTACTACTGAATGTGAGTAATGAGGAACCAAGAGAAACACAGGCAAACATCTATGTTCAATTCCTTGGGTGGACAAGGAAAGGACTAAGCATAAGGGCTTTTCCAGTTGCCAGTGCACGCTAGCTGCTGTTTCTACACAGCTTTGTTTTCAGTCATCATAGAGCACTGTCATTAAGACATTTTACTTAATGTGGTCTAAGAGTTATTAGTTACTGCTTGTTAATTTTTTTCCTAAGTGGTTACGCTTCTAGAGTAGTTCATGCTCTTTATCATGTAGTAGTTTGTAAAGATTTAATGAAATTGATGTAAAGAAGAGTCTAGGGTCATTTTTGGTGTTCATTAATCTATTTTTTTTGGTGGGGAGGGGAGGATGGAGTGTAATTTTCAGTGCCTTGCATGTTCCTATTTGATTCTCAATTTGACCACATTGTTATGATTTATTTCTTACTGACTAGCGTTGCAAAGTCTTCCTCTTGTGTGATTAATTGGCGATTAGGATGCTGGTAAGGTTAGGGCTGCAATTTTATTAATGCAGTCTCCTTTTCTGAAAGTGTCTTTAAAATCCTCAGTGGAGAGAGTGTACACTGTTATAGACATTTATATATATAAAATATATATATATATCACTGTGGGAGTTATATATAACTCGCACGATTACAAAGGCAGCATCGTAACTGTCTATTTACCAGAGAGAGGTCGAATACAGCACACCAAGGAGGGTCTGACAGCTCAAAGGTGAGCGGATTTTGGTGAATAACCAGAGTATATCGAAACATGGGACCTGTTTCAGGCAGGAGTTTGCTCTCAGCACTCAAGGCATTAACACGATTAAGGTAGTTCTTTAATATAGTCTATTTTATTACTATGTGTCATATGAAGCTGGCTTTGAGCACCTTTAATGAATAAAGCTATGAGCATAAGAACAATAAGCCTTCTGAAGAGATTGCTACAGGATAAAAATAGATGGTCCTGAGCTCAACTCAGTTTGGAGACACTCATGTATGACTGCAAGCAAGTTAAAAACTCTGTGGCATGGATATTTTTTCCAGCCTGCCTGTTTAAGAAGAGAAGAAGATATAAGCACAAGTGCTTTTCTGAATAGTGCTTAAATGATTCCGTTGAGTGTCTCCAAAATATGACTTATGTTCCCATGACCTTGTCCATATTATCAAATTCTCGCTTTGCTCTGAAGAATGAAATAAATAAATCACACTAGTCCTTGGATACAGAATTGCAGAGCATCTGTGTGTGTGTGTGTGTGTGTGTGTGTGTGTGTGTGTGTGTGTGTGTGATTTTCTGTGTTTTATTGTAATTGAAATTTTCTCTGTAATGTCATGTGATAGAAAAATATTAAGAGAACCAGACCCTCAGGTGGCAATCTGCACTTGCCACAATGTCAGGCAGTTTGAATTAAGGCTGCAGAACAGTAGTAAAAACATCTCAAAATGAACTCCCAGTAAGTACTTCTGTCTGCTTCAAACAAGTCCTCTAAATTAATAGTAAGAATGGGAAGAGATAAAGAAGGATTAATGAAGACGAAGACCCTAAACATATATTTATACACACACATAAACATGTATCTATGTACACATATACATCTATATAAACCATAAGTGCAAAAATCACCTGGAGTGGCAAGCCAACCTAACATTCAAAAGATTGGCTTTATTACCCTAAGTCCTTAAACCCTTCACCTTGCCATGCATGCATACCTACCACTCAGTGTACTATACTCAGCACTTCTTGTGGCTTCTGTTTTTAATTACTATGCTTAAGAAAGTTGTGGGACATTTGAGAGGAAAAAAAATCCTGGAGCGTTGCTAGTTTCTGAGTGCAGCAAAGAAAAGTCTAGACAAGGAGACTATAATGAATAAAAAGAAGGAACTAGATGCCTATAAAGAATAGAAGATTGGTAATAATAGCATTAAGTCACTTTCGTTTGAATGGAAACTCTGAGGGAAAATTGCTGTATTTGAAAACCTACGCTGCTGCTTTCAAGGGAGATTCAGAATTAGGCAGATCAGAGTCAGCGTGGAGAGAGAGAAAGTTGAGTTCAGTCTCTTGTATCTTTTTAAAAATTGTTCAAGACCTGAGAACATATTTAATCCTTACTTTCAAGGTCAGAGGAACAAATTTTCCCTAGCATCCTTCCAGGTTTACTAGAGAAGGAACTCAGGCAACACATAAATGCAGTTTTACAATGAAGCCTAGGATGTGCACTAATAAAATCAAACATTAAAATATCTGAAATCATCTGAGCATTTTGGGCTACATAATCTAACAATTGTAGCTTCAAGGCAAATAGTGAAAATCATCTTCATTATATGTGTATAGATATATATATACATGCACATATATTGTTATATGTATATAGGTAGAGAGGAATTTGACCTTATGTGACAAATACCGGAGAACAGAAGAGAGAACCTCTATTACTATGCTCATGCCTTGTCCACAAGACCATCCACTCTACCCGTAAAATGTATTCCCCTTTCATAATCTGAACGATATCTTTTATTCCAAATAAAATGTTCTTTTGGAAAAAAAGCAGAAATGTGTAGAAATTCAATCTCCATTACCTAATCCTCCTCCCTTGATCTGGGTGTTCTCAGCTCATTGATGCTGAGCAGGCAGTGTTAGCACAAACACATCAATCATGCCATGGCACAGTGACTGGCTCAGCCTCTCACCAGCCATAAGTTGCTTTTTTTGGTCCCCGCCCTCCCCCTTTTTCAAGAATCCAATTCTTAGTGGGAGAGACATCATCAGTCTTATTAATGTCAGTGCATGTGGAGACATTCCACAGTACCCTTCTCCCCTCTTCAGCTACCTTGGTGCACATACGTACAAGCTGGATGCTAGAATGTATTTTCTTTGTTGCGTCGGGATCTTTCTTATAAGTTAATCAATAAATAGATAATGGCAATGAGTTGCAAGGTCTTACAAAGCAGATTAAATGTAGGAAAAGGGAGAAATTGTGGAAATTATTTTCAAGTTAGGAAATCAGAATTTCCACTTGGCCATGTGATGCAGCAGGACCATAGATTTTGTATATACAAGTGGCTACTACAAATTATTGCTTTGGTTTCTAACCCTGTGTAAAAAGAGGTTTTTCCTTTTTTTTTTTTTTTTTTTTCCCCTTTGGGGCTTATTTTCTTTATTGTTTTGAGGAGTTTGTGTGAGGATTGTGCTGCTCTTTCTTCATTTACTGTTGAGTTATAGTTGAGATCAGTTGTAGTCAGAACAAACTGATTGTATGATTCAGCTAATTGAGACCCATCTATCTTTTCTTTCTTTTCACAAATGAAAACTTTGTATACCAATCAGTAGATTGCTATGAAAATTATGACTTCTGTGCTATTTTCATGTATGTAAGGATGTCAAGAGACTAATTAATGAAGAAAACCTCTGCTGCATGTATTATATAGGTACACGTGTGAGTGAGGTTGCATTTTATCTTCCTTTTTTTTCTTTAACATATCTTACCTTGGTCTTAAAAATTATGAAGTTCGCTGATATCTGTACTAATAAAACACAAGACCTGCATAAGGCTAACACTCCCTTCTGCTTGCCAACTGCAGGCCTGAGCAGGCCTCTTTCTGGAGCAGCAGGATCTTTCTTTCTATGGATCCATACCCAATGGATCTGTGTTTCTATGGATCCCTACCAAAAGCTCATGCACTCCCGTGATCCATAACTTTGCAATACCTAATACAATAATACTGTACTAGCTGGACAGCTGTAATGGCTGCTGGACATGAGCTATGTTTTGTAGCAGTGCAGAAACAAGTTACAAAATATGAAGTGGGATTTGAGGCTGCCTGAGGTAGCACTTAGCTGTTAAGGGTGATGAGCTCAACTCTGGTCAGAGAGTTCTTCAAGTAATGTGCTCTTCATTTTTCCATATTCCAGTCCAGGCTATTTTTCCCTCAGAGCCACTCCCTGTATTTTGGTACAGTAGTAAAAAATCATGGTGTTTTCCATATTTTTGGGATGTGGATTTGCTCCTGCTCTATTGTGTCCATCTAGCTGAGGGATCAGTTTCTATCTCAAGCAATGTTACTAGCTGCATTTGGGTTATAAACCTCTACCAGTTTCAATAACAGCTGTTCTATATCTGAGTCCTGAAAAACTCAAATCATTGTGGATGTTTCTTAGGATCTGTTTTCTACAGTTTTCCATAGGTATTTCGTGTAATCTTCACCCTTAATATTTGTCTGAGTGCCTTGGAAAAAGGTAAAAGTTGAGGATCGACATCCATCGTAAACTGATGTTTAGTGCTCCTCCAGCTGCCTCTGAAAGAGAAAGAGGTGAAATGAATTATTTTGGGATGCGACAATTT
>JAVCKT010004073.1:0-16346 GCA_032273925.1 Rhynchotus rufescens
CAGTTAAGTTTGTTGCAAGACAAAAACAAAGACATAATCTAACGTTGATCTCTCACCCTTGCTAATATATTTTCAGGGCTCAAACTTGTAACTGTTATTTTGTTTCTCAGGTAAAGATATTATACTAAAGATAAAAACTATATCTGGTACAAACAAATAATTATTAATGCAGGTGAATGCCTATAAATAATTCCCAGAAAGCACCATGTCCTGTAAATAATGCATGTGTTTTATTCCTCTGTTTTTTGCTGAATTTCCATCCAAATCATCCAACTTGTCAATAGAGTAAGACATTCCTTTTGCCAACGGTCTGTTAAAAAACAAATCCTTTGACATCTTGGGAGGGTTTTTTAGCTAAGAAGTTTTTCTAAAATCCATTTCAGACCTGCTTTTATTTTTCCTATGGGATGAATTTTCTCCACTTCAGAATCAAGATGAGACAAAAAATCTGTCATACTGGTGTTAAGAAACAAAATTCTACGAAAGGTAGAGTTTGCAGGTGGATTTGATCCTCAGAGCCACAATGCATGTGGAGTGCAGAGGTGTGGCTCCCCTATAATCTTGAGTGGGAAATCAGAAGTCCAGAGGATCAGCACACGGCTCATTTCTTTAGTGCTTGAAAACAAAGAATATGCTTCCAGGTTGAATAGGAGGGATATAAAACAACCATAAAAATTATATTGCACCTGCCCACAAAGGCAGTTTGTCCTTCACTCAAATATCTGCCTGAGCAGCCTGGGAGTGTTTTTGTTTCTTACAGAAGAAGCCAGTTCCTGAGCCTTACAACGAAGTTTTCCCTTTCTTACCATTTTCACGTCCAACTGCACTTTGTCACATTTTTTATGCTATGCTGTATCCCTGTATCCTGTTAAACACTGCCTCAAAATATTGCCCTTCTCCCTGATTCATAATGCTAAGTTTTGGCTTCCTCCCTGCCATCCAGGTCCCACACAGCCAAACATATTCGATCTGTGTCAGATTCCCTAGGATGAACTGCGTAAACAGGGACTCCCACCAGAGCATGAATCAGCCCCCAGGAGGAGTTGCCTGCTGCAGAAGGTGTTTTCAGAGCATTGACTGTGTGTCCTATTTCATATCCCTTTGCAAAGGAGGAAAGCAGCGTCGCAGTCAGACAAGCCAGCTGACAGAAAGGAAGAGGAAAGCCAAAACGTAAGTGAAGGATTCCTTGCTGTTGTGCACTCACAAATCTGCTGCCCTGCAAGCAAAAGGCCTGCACGTGCTCACGTGTGTGTCAAGTGATTGCTGCTGCTTTAGTACTGTGTTTGGGTGTGGAACCAGCAGTTAAACGTAGCTGCTCTAGGAAGAGCACACTGGAAACAAGAATTGCCCTCTTAAACATAGGTGAGATACTGTCCAAACTGCATCCTTAGGTGCTTTTTCGTGGTCTCCTCAGAATATTTTAGGATGCTGTAGGCTCTTCATAGAATCATAGAATCACAGAATGGTTAAGGTTGGAAGGGGCCTCTAGAGATCATCTAGTCCAAGCCCCCTGCACACGCCCATTCAGAAAGATCTGTAGCCAGAGCAGGAGTAAGCATTTGTGCTGTGTAAGGAGGAAAGGGGCTATTTGGGGAGAGTTCCTGGAGGGATCCTTCAAGCTCGGAATTTGCCTGTTCAGTCCTCGATTCTGCTGTGCAAGTATTAATCTTGCCCCAAATCTGATTTTGAACCATTCCTTCAGGGATGAAAGGTGCCATTTAGCTCCAGGGCACCTGGTTTGCATCCCCAAACCTTTAATAACACCAAACAGTTCAGGCAGATGTTTCTCAAAGGCGCCTGCTTGTTTTGTGTGGCAGAGCACACTGTGTGGTGGGGGCATCTTCTGCCCTACTCTGTGCAGGTCCTTTTACCATACACAAGTAGTGCTTTGCCTGAGTGTGCTTTGAGGGCTGCTAAATGACACTGACATGTCAAATATATGGGTCAGTGTTCAGGGCTCTGTCACACTTAAGTAAGACCCAGATAGCAGAGGCCAAATCTGTGATGTGGTGTTTAATCTTCTAGTTAGTAGGAGTATCAGTAGATTAAGTTACCCTGCATGCTGTTAGTAACCAGACTGCTCTCACGGAGGTCAGTGGCTGTCCTGGGCTAAAAGGCCAGGATCTGACCTACCATTTCTTGAGGTGGCTCAGTTTCTGAATTGCAGAGAACTTCTAAATTTGGGAAATGGATGGTTTGTATTTATACGTCAGCAGCCAGCCTTTATCGGGGAAAATCAGTCTGGGTTTGTTATAGGAATGAAAGCAATTCTGTTCCTAGTGGAAAAGCATCCATGAAAAATGAAAAGAGATTTTTTCTTGTATTAGAGGCAGAGATAGGTCAAAGTTTAAACATGCTTGAGTCTGTGCCTGTCATCAATGCTAGGAAGAAACTTGTTTCTGCCCAGCTTGTCCTCTGTCTGTTCTCCAAAGCAGAAGAGGCCTCTGTGGTTCGTCTCCAAAATCAATCAGCGTCTTGTTTTTCTCTTCCTAGGACGATGCTAGCACCTCTCCTTCACCCGTCACACGAGGTCCCACCCAGCAACAGCAGAATTCTTCAGGTATTAAATGTCACTACTACTGTTTCAGGTGTCGTCTCAAGCTAGTTGGTGTCTCACTACAGGAAGCTGGGTGTAGTGTCCAACCTCAGAGTGCCAGAGCAGTAACAAACAGAACCGTTCCAAAACACTAGTGCTTCCAAAGCTGCATTCAGCACAAAGGGGTGTCTTCATATTGTTCATAACCAAGAGAAAAACAAAGCAGCTAAAAAAAAAACCCTAATTATATAGGCCCAGATACGTAACTGAGCATCTCAGTCTTCTCTACATCTGATTCCTCTACGAGCATTCTTTCCTGTTTGCTAATGTAGCTCTCCTGATTTAAACAGCTACGGTTTTCATCCTAAACTATGATCCTTCCTGAAGCTGGCAGCTTGCTGCAGAAGGCCTCATCCTGAATGTTATGAGTAGATTAAATTAAGGCAGCGCTGAGTTATAAGGGTAACTGTAATTAAGGCAGCGCTTAATATATGTTTTTCCTATGCTGATTGGAAATTATTGTACCTCTGATAAACTGCAAGGCAGTCAGATTCATTCTTGCCTCAGCCCTGAATTTCATACACAATAAAGGAAATCTGTCCCAAGGGAATGAGCATTTAACCATTCCAGTTTCCTTTTGGAATAAAGCCATTATTTGCTTGCTGTGCAAGGAAGGGGAAGAAGGCAGGAGAAAGATGCATATAAATGAGGAACAAGATCTAGAGATTTCCTAGGAATGCCCATAATTCTTCTAAAGAGCTTTTCAGGCCCTCACAGAGAAGCAAACCCTTGTGCTTGTGCGCAAGCTGGGTGCTGTTCAAGTGTCTGTAACAGAACACTTAATTTTGAACAGTTTTCTTGAGGGAGGATTGGGATGAGAGCACACATTTGCCACAGCAAGATGTGGTGCAGCTTTTGAAAATTAGAAATGAAAATAAAGCCAAATAAATTCCCAGGGGATTTACATAGCAGGGGTTGCACCTGCCTTTTCTCAGTTACACCCACTTTTTTTCTACCAACTATGCAGAAAAGAAACAGAAGGCTTCTTAAATTAAAATATAAATAAATATTATACTGAACAAAATAAGCCTTGCAGCAATTAGTCTGCATGTCTTAATGCGAGTGATTTGTGTGCTCTTCCTCTTGCTTTTCCAGTTTCATCTGCTTCTAGTAGCATTTAACTCTTGGGTCCCTCATTAAAGGGATTGCTGCACAGATTTTTGCCAGTGCTTTCTTGGGGACACAGGCATCCCTGCTCATTCAGCACTCCTGCTTTCCTGGCTCTTTTTAAGCCACTCATCCTCATTGACTGAACAACAATCAATATTTCAGGAGTTCTATTGTTAAGAAAAAAAGAATGTTTTGCTGCTGTTGTTTTCCAGACTCTGGGAAGAAGCCATGGGAAAGGAGCAATTCTGTTGAGAAGCCGGTGTCCTCGTTGCTCTCCAGGTGAGCTGCGCGCGCCGGCGAGCGGCCGGCAGCCTGGCCAGCCCTGCTGTCCCCATGGCATGTGCACAACTCACGTCTCCTTTCATTCCATTGCTGTAGAAACCCATCAGTGGTGAAGAGCTGTGAAGCTAAGAGCCCCACACAATCCCACGTGTCTTCTAGGTACTGGCTAACAGCCTGGCTTCTTTCCCGTCTTGGCTTGTCCTTTGGGAGCTCACGTCACTGGGCACCGGCCGCCGTCTCTGTCACGTCTTTGCTGGTTCTGTTGCAACCCGCTTTGTCTGTCACCGCGCAAGGTCGGCCTGGGAGCAGCTGCAACGCTGTGCAAGCAAAATGTGCAGCAGCAAAGGCTCTGCTGTGGGAACAGCCCCTGCTCAGGAAGGCCCAGGCATCACAGAACTGAACGTAGCTTAAGCAACAGCTTGAATAGAGACACGGGCTTGGCAGGGTGCTGTGCCACTTGGAAGACACGTTCTGGAGCATCCTTTTGTTGCTCCCAAACCACAGAAGTTTGGGGATAACTGTGCATGCAGGAGACCAGTGGTTTTCATTGTCCAACCATTGGAGAGATTTGGAGGTAGAAATAGCCCAAAAGCTCTGGCACTTGGCAAAGGAAGTTGCTGCTCTGTGAAGCTGCCGTGGGTGCATGGGAAAGGAGAGCAAAGCTTAGTGAATCGGAAGGGGTTTAAGCTTAGTGAACAGGAAGGGGTTTGAGGTCGTAGTTGTTTACTGCTAGGAGCACCAAGCAGTAAAAAGGCCCAGACACCAGACAGGGCCCTTGAAAACACCAGGGACAAAAGGTGGCAGCTGTTAAGAGCAGAGGAGCTTAAAGCAGAAATGCAGCAGTTCTGTCAGTCAGAACAGCCAAGCTGCAGGATCACCCCGTTCTTACTCATAGTTTAATGTTTGATATTGGACAGCTAAACAGAGAGGTCCTGGGCTAGGTCCAGCTTGTGACACTGCAGGGCTCAACACCAATAGGGAAGGACAGTCTGGAAAAGAAGGTAAACCTCAGGTTTGCACCTAGGGCAGAGAAATGATCTTTATTTAATATTATGGCTTGTACCACAGTGCTCAGTGTGCAGAAAGTTGCCAGTGGCAGATACCAATGGCACAGGTTTGCTGCTGCTGGGGTATTCCCTGCCCTGGCATTCAGAGGGATGCACCGGTGTTAGTAAAGCAAAACGTAGTCTCTGCACGTCTCCTAAAAGTGTGATCCCATGGCTCTGGGAAACGTGACAGTTCCCAATAGGCACAGAAAAGATCTTTATTTATCCTTGCAAATGGGAATGAGACATGGGCTATTTAAAGCAGCAATCCAGCTATCAGCTATAATGCCATTCATTTGGGGAGGAGTTCAGTGGAACAGCTCCGTTCATAGTTTCACACACAGAATGGTGCTGTATATTGGCCTGCTTGGATGATCTGGGGAGAATGAGCAGCAGGGTTTGAAAGCTGTGGCCTGTTTCTGTTCCTGCTCCATTTCATGGTATCTCTATCTGTTCTTACTTCCAACTTCACTGTGAAAATGTATGAAACACAAAAGATTTCCCCAAGAAAAGACTGGAAGACCCAAGCATGACCATAGCATCAGTGAAGTCTTGATCAGCCCCCAGTTTCAGACCAGAGATGACGGCAAAGTTACTTGAAGGAGAAAACAGAATGGGAAAGAGAGTAAACTAGACACTCATCTTGCAGCCTGCCAATGCTGTGATAAATTGCATTGTTACTGGTCCTTATACCCTAAAGACATCTTGGAGAAGAGCAGGTAGAGGTTTCGTTGCAGACCCCTCTCTGCCCAGTGCTTGTTGAGTGCAGCAAGGCAGGTGAGGCCGAGTGCGGGAGGGCAGCGCTGCTGCCTCCCGGTTCCTTGGGAAGCACCACGGGGAGCAGCGCAGGGGCTGGATCTGCAGGGACAGAGCCCATGCTCTCGGGCCGGATTTGCAGAGGCAGAGCCCACACTTTCCAGCTAGATTTGCAGGGAGAGAGCCCACACTTTGCAGCTGGATTTGCATGGACAGAGCCCACGCTTTCAGGCTGCATTTCATCTCCTTCATCTGGGTGGATGGAGCGTAGCAGCTGTTGCAAAGACCTGACCCGCTTTTTTTTTTTTATCCTCCTTTTCCATTTCTCAAGGATGAAGCCAGTGAGCAGCAGCAACGATGTGGCTATGGATGCCTTAGATTTTGATCGTATGAAACAGGTGAGCAAAAAAGGTCTTTCACGTTTGGAGAGTTTGATGAGCTACCCATTTTCCCCCATGCATGCGCTGTACAAGCAAAACAGCTGTTCAGTCTTCTGATTTCCTCTGCAACTAGGCGCTAATAGGAGGGCTAGTTGGTGAGCAGCAGGAGGGCACAATCTCACTGCTGTTGGATCAGAATGTCTGTACAGAAACATGCAAGTAAATACGCCAGCATCTTCTGCATCCTTGTCCTGGGACTGCAGACAGACCTGTCAGTAGGGCTAGGCTTTAATCGTGAGTGGAGGTGGGGGACACAGCAGCAGCGGGTTAAACATGCCTTTTCTTCCACCAGTTAGAAGGAAATTCTGAGCAGCTGACTTGTGTTTTGTCTCATCAGGAAATATTGGAGGAAGTTGTAAGAGAGTTACACAAAGTGAAAGAGGAGATAATTGATGGTAAGAAAGAGAAAAATTATTATTTTTCTCATATTTGTGACTAATTTCCTGTAGATAAGACGACAGGAGCTGCAGAGGTCTGTGGTGTTCCCAGATGTTTTTGAGCAGCTCTGATTTATGTACACATTTGAAGAACAAGTGTCTACCTTGACACTGTGAGCTGTGATCACTGCACTGCGTTTGCATCCTTTATTGGTGTGCTGTTGAGAGCATTTTCACTTCCAATCTCTGAGAAATACAGTCCCGTATTTCTCAGAGGAAGGAGTGTACAAGAGGGCCTGCTTGTAGCCCAGTTGTATGTCACTTTATCCCCAAAATCACTCATAACCAGCCTGACATTCAGGTACAAAACAGTCTGGCAGAGGTACCAAGCTGACAGGTGCCAGAAATCTTCCCTGAGCATCCTCTGCAGGTGACCTCAGACCTTCGCTCTATCCATTGGGTAGGACCTTCCAAGTAGCCACTTGCTTTTTCTAACTCCGTGAAAGTGCAAGAGCACTGATAAATGGATCCATGGTTTTTTGCAACTTGCTCTGTGTCATATGAGTACATGTGTTTTTCTGGGCCAACATAAAGGTGGGCAAGGCCGCATAAAACCGCTTTTATTGAAATACACGGCAGAACATCATTTGAAGCCCACATGAAAGCACATGAAGAGGCTTGTCCGTGCATTTCACTCCTATCTTAGATTCATACAAGAGGGAAGAAAAAGAGGAAACGGTAAAAGAGCCAAAATCCATTCCCTGCCCCTGTGCCCTAGACCCCACAGAACAGCTGGGCCGTTGCCGCTGAGCCGCCCCTTGCCTGCACATTACCGTCCGCGCAGCTTGGCCCTCAGAGCCTCCCCAGTCCATTCCAGTGCAAAAGGAGACATTCGTGTCAATCCCAGGCGCAAATTCTTAAGGCAGTGCTGCTGTCTGCAAGCAAACAGCTTTCCCTTGTTCATCCTTTGCCCTCCACTCATCCTTTTAGCAGCGTGTACTTTCTGCGTCCTCTTTACTTAGCGCTGTCCGCCACACGGGGTATAACTTTACGCATTAACTTTCTGGTTTGGTTTTCTAGCCATACGGCAGGAGTTGAGTAGGATCAGTACAACATAATGATTGCAAAGCATTTGGACGGTACTAAGAATGCTAGGAAGATCGGATCATTTCTGAGTGTACCAAGGTCATGCAAGATGGTGAGAGAGGACACCGGCACTGTCTTTGTTCTTATACCCTTTTTATTAGCAGACTCAGCACACTTTGAAGCTTGCTGCTGCCTTGGATTCGCTTCATTTTAAAAGTCTTAATCTAAAGAATATTAAATTTTAAATTTCTGGATTTTTTAGATTTCATCTGACACTGCACATTGGATTTGTCAGCCTTTTTTGTATTTTGTATTTGCTTATTTAAATGTATTACCTTTCTTTTTAGTAGTAGATAAGAACACACGTGAACCATTTGCTTTTAATAGATTACTTCAAAGTAATTTTATTAGTAGTCTGCAATGTAAATGAAGATCCTTTGCCAACGGAAATGTATTGTGGCATCACCAGAAGAAACAGAGACATGTTAGTTGTCGGCCAACAAGTTCTTTGTCTCAGAGTTATCACAATATAAAAAAAAAAATGGTACGTCAGTGCATCACAGTATCTGTGTTCATATTGGTAATAAACTGTTTATTGTCCACATGGCCCTGCTTTTCTTTGATTCATTAATCCCCTAGGATTTAGCACTTCCAGGTCACCTGGGTTTGTTTTGCTGCCGGTACTGCCGGCTCCGGGGAGGATGAGAGGAAGATAACGCACGTTCGTATCCCAGCGAGCCCTGGAACACGAGCACGTCACATTCACTGCCCTTCATCTCCTGTTGTCACTAAAAGCAGTCCTGTCACCTGCTCTTCTAAGGGCTTCTAAATCAAAGGGAGGTGTTTATTCGGAACCGGGGTGGTGACGGCAGTTGGACACTGCAGCCACAGCAAGCTGGAGGCACTAGCACCACATCAGTGCACTGGAAGCTCATAGGGAGTAATTTGTCAGCATTTCACATTTTGCAGTCCTTGGAGAGCTTTATTTCAATCAAACTGAAGTCTGAGATAGTCATGCAGGACAGGGCAGCAGCGTGGCTGAGCACTTTGCAGCATGCACCACCTGGGTCTTTCTGCTCATACGATCTGTAGCGAGAGCCATTCGTTCGACCAAGTGTAACCCCAGGGCTTTCTGCTTGGCTTGGCTTAGCGCAAGCTTTACAAGGCGACGCTCGTGATACCATCTCAATAACTCTGTGTGAAAGGTAAGCGATTGGAGCCCAGCTATTGAAATCCTTCACAAATTTTCCAAAAGACTTCTCTTTGCTTCAGGCCTTCCTGAAGATAAAGGGCAAAAACAGGTACAACAACAGGTACAAGGGGAGGGCTACATCCAAGCAAGAAGCCAGGTGGGAGGTGAGGAGAGGGTGGTGCACGCGATGCACTTAGTTGTGTGTTTAGCTTAGACCGTGGATGTGTCTCCTGTAGAACAACCCCCTCTGACTTTTGGAGGACTTTCCAGGAGCTATTTTTTCTCAGTATGGTTATTAAATACCAGAACAGTTTTTCTATGGGAGAAATGTAGGTTTAATCCAGCTACAAGCTCTGGGACCCGGTTTCTGTCAGCTATTTAATGCTAACTAACCAGATCCCAGCTTCCCAAGCGGAAGGCTGGAGGAAGATTAGGTATGGGGCAAGACTTCCACATCAGAAATGGGGCCGCAGGACACAGATAGATGTGCAACACAGTACTGCAGCACCCAGGCCAAGAGAAGGGGCCTTTCCAGCTGGGAAGGACTAGAAGTTTGTCAGAAGTTCTGTTCAACATTGGGCAGTTCATCAGCGAGGCATCAGTAACAAAACTGCGAAGGTCTGCTGCATAAATCCTATACAATAGCTCAAGTGTTTCTTAATTATAAACCCATTTAATGGGATACCTGACACTAGGAAGCACTTCTCAAAACGGTTGCTTCCCAGATGATCACAACCATTGTATGAAACACTCCCATAATCTTAATCCTTAAATTTCAGGCAGTTGGAGCCTGGCGCAGTTCACGTTGCCTTGGAATGTGGCCCTGTGCCTAGGGTCACTAATAACAACGTCTTAACAGCAGCCTCAGCTCGTGTATGGCGTGGCCCTCTGTTAACATTAGCAACCTGCTGTAAACGAGCTGTTCTGCCTCTCTCACCTCCACGGGCCTCATGTAATTAAGAGACAAGGACCTGAAGTTTGCACAAGGTCAATTACTAGCTGTGGGAGCGGAGGCCCAAGACTTGGGGGTGGAGGCCGTGGGCGGGCAGACGTGGCCGACGAGGGGAGGCAGCGACACCTCATCCGAAGGCCAGCGCTTCAGCCAGCGCTGCCTACTACGCGCTGGCAAACCCACCTCCGACTGCTCAGCCTGTAACTGCACCCGTTCAGTAACAGGCCGGAGATGAGCGGCTTCGCCACGAAGCTGCTGGCCCATGGCTGGCTGTGCCCCAAGCCGAACTCCCCTTCCCAGCGCAGCCCAGGCCCAGCTCGGGATCAGCAGGAGCCGGAGACAGCCCCATCTTGACAAGCGCTGGGCTGGAGGAGCCAAGTCAGCATACGTGAGAAAGGACCTTAACCTCCCCTCCCACCATCATGCGGCTGGTTGTCCCTACCCATGGCTCTCCTGCTTTCTCTTGCCAGAGCGTTTGCGTGGCAGCGCAATGAAGGGGAATCCAGGTTACTTTTTAAGCTAGGACAATAAAATTCTCATGTTCTTGCAACCCAGTCCCAATCGCCATGTGTTTACAAGCAAGCAAGCAAGCAAACAACCCTCTGCCAGCATCATACACAGTGACAAGTGCCCGAGCAGAAGCCAGGATCACAGCTCTACAGGGACTGAAATGCTGATGGGAAGCAGGCCAAGAAAGCAGTGGCCAAGTGGGGTTACCCCCAGTTTCCTTGTGGCCTCCGTTTCAGGCAGGCTCTGAGTCTACCCAGTCCATGCCAGTGACTGCACCAGGGCAGCGGAGTAAGGGAACCTCAAGGCAGGAGGTAACTCTACATAAAGGAAAACAACAATAGTCAGAATGAGGAAGACAGCATAAACTTTATTATGGCTTTTATATTAATTTGCTAAAGTTGGCCAAGGAAATTGAGGAACAGCTTGCTAAGGGCACAGGAAGTTCATCGTGGAGAGCCAGCAGCGCCGGGACAAAGTAGTGGAAAAGTGAAGATCCCTGAGATCAGTATCGATGCAAAGATGCTACTGCAGGTTCCCACACCGAAGGTTCCTTTGGGGAGAAGGCACCTGAAGAGTCAGGAAAGTCTGATGTGCCAGCAGAAGTCCTGCTCTTCTTCTCCTTTTCCAGAAACCCAACTCTCAGAGCACAACAGTACCTGCAAATGAGCTGGTGTCTTGCCCGAGTCACAAGGCATCTTGCATCAAGCCTGGGTATTTACCCTACTGTCAAAATTAAACACAAGGAAATTGGAGGTGCAGGAAAGTTTAAGTCCAGTTGGTACAAAATGACAGATGAAGGTCCGCACCAATAGTGCAGAGTCAGACACTTGGGTAGAAAAACAGCCCCAGTGGCTTTTTCCAGGTGCATTTCCCCAAGTGATGTGAGGTTTTTTACAGCAACAGAGTGTCAGATGCTTCCCAAAAACCAAGTCCCCTCCCATCAGGGAGCAAAGGAAAATTACAATTATTCGGAAAGCAATCAGGAACAATCCTCCCCATAATGGATCCTTGTACTCCTGCTTGCTATTTGGAGAAAGGGAGATAGAATACGGGGGATGTAGACAGAAAAGAAAGTGTATAGAGAAGAGTACAGAGAAAAGAATAAAATAACACATAGAAAAAAGTCAGAAAAATTATCAGAAATATCAACATCCTTTGCAGGCAGTAATTAAAATTAGCATCTTTCCATCCTGCAAAGGGCTTCCAGTGGTGGGGAGTATGAGAAACATGAAGGTAGGAATATTGTTGAAAAGGTGACTAGGAAAGAACCGCTCGTGATTCCTCCCCACCCACGTTAGGGCACATGCACTTCACTGATGAGGAGCTGCAGACAGAAGCAAGGTGTTCTCCACATCACTGTTCAGGTGTGCTAACAAGTTACAGTGAACACTGGATCCCAAGAAAAGAAAAGGATTCATGATAGGTTTAGAAAAGTCCTGGAGTAAAGGTCAAACAAAAGCTACTAAAATAATGATAAAATGACTACATATTCTCTTTTTTATTCTAAATCTGAGCTATCAGCTGTGGTCAGAAGCAAGATACTGGTTTAGCAAAGACTTCAAGCTAAAAGTACCCTTGGGTTCTTACAGAATGCATAACTTACTACTGCACATCAGGCCCTGCTGCTTGCATGGGCCCTAGCATGAAAAATAGGTCCATCTAAGCTGGCCTGAAGAGAAACCAGCCCCAAAACACACATACCCACACACACAGCACTCTCATTTGCAAGCTAGGCCTGCAAACACACTTAAACAGACTTAATCCTGGATAAGGAAGTCAATTTTAAGTCTAGACCAGAGGTCCACACAAGCATAGCTTTCTCTAATCTAGTTTATCAGTGTTACATAAACATACATCCTTTATTTAAAAGTATCAATATACTAAAATAGTGCCTGCAAGTGCATCATTCTTCCAGGGAGACATGAGGCATAGGCGGGTGCTATTTCAGCACATGCACACGACCACACACACAGACCCAGCTTTCTACCACTGCTCACAGCTCAGCTCACGCAGACAAACAAACAAACCAGGAGGGCAGCAGCTGGAGCTGCCCTACTCATGCGCTTTGGCCAGTTTGCAGAGTCTTTTAACCCTCGAATAAGGACCTATAGTGTCATCAAAAACAAATGCCCAAAGAACTCGAATCCAGGACTGGTGGTATGGGAGGTTATCGTAATATTCTGCTGCGATTTTCTTCACCTGGAAGAGGAAGAGAGAGACAGAAGCGGGTAGTTAGTTGTGCAGTGTCAGGCGCGTTCGGTGGCCTGCGCAGATCAGGTAGCCTGGCCACCAGGTAAAGCTGCTTGTCAGGGCCCATGATCTTCTGAAGCTCGGCCAAACCAGGATATGCTTAAACCCATCTGGATACTTCTAGGCAGAGCTCTGCAGTGAGTTTTGTTCACAGCATTTGCAAGATGATGGATGTCTGCATCTGGATGAGTCAGAACTTTTCTCTTACGTGGGAGGTGGTGGAATCTCCACACGAGATAACTGTTCTATCTTACACACTGCCAAGACTCCAACACACAGCATTTAAATCACTGTTTTCCACATGCTCCACTGGCTGCTGAGGGCTCTGTGTGTGAGAGTTCAAACCAGCTGATAAAACACTGAAAGCAGCAGCGCCCTGGGGAGAGCTGTGGGTTAGCTCTGCTACTAAGACACAAGGCTGAAATGCAGGTTCCTCCACCAGCCAGAGGAGGTTGGAGGCAGGAGGGCTGCTCTCCTCCATCCAGTGTTAAAAGTGCTATGATAATTGTTATTAGATCATGAGTCTAATAAAACTTTATCCCTGTTAAAATCCCCAGGTTTAAAGGCTGGTCCCACCACAGCAGTGCTGTGTATTGGAGGTGGTGCTGGTTTTAAGCAAGGGCTGAGCCCAGAAGACATGAGAGTTTCAAGCCTGCAGGTTAGGGGACTATCAGGATTCCGGAGTTACCAGTTGTCCCTGTTCCCCCTTCCATGCTGCGGCTCTGCTCCAAGAGCAGGCGCGATGGGAGCAGCTCAGCGGAGCCCGGCAGCTGCTGCAGCTTGCACAAACCCTCCGCGGGCGCCGTTTTACGGGGACTCCACCTCCTGGAGCAAACAACGGGCTCCCGGGGCTCCGTTGCAGAGGACTTGCCCTACCAAGCAGCACTGGCACTTTAAAAACACGGGACTTGCTGCTTTAAACGCGGCCGAGTCCTCGCGGTGGCTGCGCGGAGCAGAGCAGAGCTTTGGGTGAAGGTCAGAGGAGCTGCCCGCAAAGGGTCACCTGCGTGGAGGGCACCAGGCAGAACCTGAGGCTTTAATGGGGCAACCTCACGGAGCGCCTGGCCTGTTTGTGGAAAGGGAAGGATCGCCGCGGGAGTTAAACTGTAAGCCAGGGCTCCTGGGTGCCGGCCCCGGGGCCAGAGCCACCGCCTGCCCTCAGTGCCCGTGACCCGGCCCGTGTGACAGACACCGGCTGCAAGAGCTTTTGCTTTTGTGCCTGGGAACAAGGTCTCAGGTAGCGGTTGTGCCTGCTGGCACATGAGGTTAATTGAGAATGACCCCGGGGAGGAAGCAGGACAAAAATGGCTTAGCACAGAGGCTGATATCTGCAATCTGCCCATGCCAGACCCAGTAGCTGGGGCACATTGAGCAGACTTGGTCAGCAGACTGGTCTGGGTGTAGAGCTGAAGGGCTGGGGTGCACAACAAGGTCAGAAATTTGCACTTAAATATGCTCCATACCCATATCCTGCAGTAGCACAACAGATGTAAAGGTGCCATCCCAAATACATTCATTAATAATTAAGGTAATCAGTATACCCAGGACTGAACTTTGAAGATGTCCTGTACCGTATTTTGGAAGCAGGCAGCCTTAGCCAAGACTAGCACACTGCTAGGCCAGCATCAAGTGACTGAGGACTTGCTTGCCCACCAAATATGAGACTTCAGCAGCTCAGCAGGTCTTTCTGAATGAGATGGTTGATATGGAAGGCAAAGATGACGACCAAGGTCTCATATAAGACTGGGTTACCCTGTATCAGCTGCTGAGCCGTAACTCACACCTAAAGCAGCTCTTTGCTCCTTCCCCTGTTCTACCTTGCACCCAACAGCAGGTTGTACAAGAATTCAGGTGCCATTTGCACCATGTGCAACTTCCCGGTGCCCTGAGCAAGAAAAATACATCAGATGTGCAGAAACAAGGGAGGGGAGAAAGTAAACCACAAGAATGTGTTTTTGGCAGGGGAATGGGGAAGAAGAAACTTTAATGGATGCAGTTAGGAGGTAGAAGAGGGGTGACATCCGAAATGTTGTCTTATGAAATTCATGAGGAAGTTTGCTGTTTCTTTTGTTTATTGTTCCCATCATGGAGGATGGAAAAAAAAAAAAGTAGTTAAAAGTGCTTTCCTCTTGACAAGGATTGCACACAAAAAAAAGTGACCTGGCAAAAACAACTCTGGTGGTGTCATTTTTTTTCAGCATCTCTCTGTGCAAAACAAAACTGCAGATAAATTCTGAAGCTCATGTTACCATCATCTCAAGGAAGGCAGCATTATAACAAAGTACTTCCAGATCTTCCTACTCCTGACTTCAGTCTCAAGCTCTCCATGTTGATTGGAAAGGCTCCATTTGCTTCAGTGGACCCTCTGGAAACTTGGACTGTCCACACACATGAAAATCTTAAGTTTAGTTCATTGCTGGGTTTTGGTGAGCAAATGTCACAGGTGGATAATGCACAGTGTCTGCAAAGAACTGATTTAGTACTTGGCACCTGGTATTTTGAGACTTTGCTACAGGTAGGTCAAAGTGATAAGTAGCAAATAACAACTTTTTGGACTGAAACTTTGCTTTGGATTTTTATCTTGCACGGTATAGCAGCAGGACCATGATCCTACTGGGACCCTCTCCTATTATCGGAAAGGCACAAAAGTTACAAACAACCTAGCTGACCACAGCTCTTTTACACTGTTTGTCCTGAGGTCATACAGGAACCAGATCCTTTTAACAGGAAGCTGCAGGATGCTGCTTACAAAGCTAGAAAGCATGTTGCAGGAGCTCCCTAAATACTCCTGATTTGGGGTGGGATGAAGCAGGGAAGCACCCAAGCTCGTCCTCCTGGACATCACAAGGTTAATGAAATCTGTATTTCAGAAAGTGCACAGCTACCGTGTTTTCCTGTCTGTCTAAGAAATCCCTGCTCATACCTTTCCTTTTCCCACAAGCTTAATGAATAACTAGTTTGCCTCTGGTAACAGTCCAGCTTTTATCGGAGTTTGCAAGGAGAGCAGCACTTTCCTTTTCATTCTCCCTTCCCCTCTCACCATAAGGACAGCCCATCCTTCAGGAAGAAGAATGGCTTTTTACTCATTCAGTAAAAAATGCAATATTTTATTGTTATAAAGCTTCACACAAAGACTAGCTTAGTCCTAAGTCTACTGGTATTTTTTAGAGCAACCCCCCCACTCCAATATTGAGTTTCATGCTCTCTTGCATGAACTGTCATCACATTAGTAGGACAAGTTCTTATTGCACACACGTCACTCATCTCTAATATCTAAAAGCTAATGGCACAGCCTAATTATTCCTGCTTCAAATCTGCCACAGAGCTAGGGCACGGGTCTTCTCGGTGGCAAATGTACTATATTGCTTAGTACATTCTGAATGAGCCACGTATAACAGGGCAAAGCTGAGTTTACCTTTCTGATAAGCAAGTGGAACTTATTTTTTCTAAGCCTATATCCCCTCTGCCCCCAAATATGCAGTAGCTAAGAAAGGACCTTGTTTTCCATATTTACAAATAAAAACAGCTAAACCTGAGAGGTATTCCATCTTATACAAATCAGCTACTGGAAATCTGAATGCTTAAGAGACTGAAAATCTGAGTAGCTTAAGAGACTGAAAACTCTAAACGTTCCCTCCTTTACAGTGAAGGATTTGATGGGAGGAGGACAGGAGGAGAGCAAGGGGATATTTCTACCTCTGCCTGTTATGAAGTTCATACATCAGAGCTATAGGAAAAAAAGTTCTGCC